>JAQQZR010000911.1:0-12605 GCA_030068235.1 Notoglanidium macrostoma | reverse complement strand
TCATGGACATGTGAAAAGGAGGGGGCATTAGCCCCCTCTGCAATATCAAGCATAGTGAAGGGGAGGGGGACCTAGCCCCCTCCATAACGATAAACAAGGTAAAATTCTCGGAAATCGATCACGATGCAGTGGGGTCACTTGAGACATGTCACGCCTCTAGGGCGGAGTTAAATGTATAATTAAATAGTTAAATGTGTGCTCCAGTGGGACTTTCAATTTCACTGTCCAGTTCCAGGCAGCAGGGGCGACTCACGTGGCCATGAAACATCTTTAAGGTAAGCAGCTTTATGCTTCCATTTGTATGAGTTGCCGCCTAATCTGCCTTGGTTCAATGAACATGTGAACGTGTCCCAGGAGTCCATGAACTCGTGTATGGCAAATTAGAGTAATAATGGCTTAAAATTGTTAATGAAAGTGTTATGATATGCGCATATATTGCAAATGTTTGGTTGGTCCAAATTAGGGTAGGTAAGCGGGAATGTATAATAATTGAGACCGGTAAGCAAATTTGGCGCTAAATTGAGCTTGTGCAGTGTGTAAAAGAAGGGGGAATAAGAGAAATACCAAATTATTGCTAGAACCTGTGCAAACTGGGAAACTGCGGGGACCGAAGGTTGGACTCAGTTTTAAAAGTTTCTGGTATCATTTAAGAGGAGGATAAGGGCGATACAATTGTATTACGGATCGTTTTAAATGATCCAGACGGGCTGAGGGTCAATGCTGGGTGGTTCAGGACTGTGTGAATGGGTATTGCGGGCCATAGCATTCCGGCCGGCGCCAGCAAGCGGTAGTGCCCACATTAACATGGCCTTTGATGGATGTCGACAGCCAAAGACTCCAGTTAATAAGAGGTTAACACCGTTTGTGAACCGTATAATGAAAAAGGGAAATGGGAACGAATGTTGTGTGTGTGTGTGTCAAGAGCTGTTATGCATGGTTGAGATGCGAGGTATGTACAGACAGTCTGGCTGGGGGATGTCAGACGGCGTCCGCTGAGAATTGATTATGAAAATTGGGTTGGTATAATGATCCTCCGCATGTTTGTGTCATGCAAAATTGAATCGAAAGTGCTTAAGTATCACAGATAAGCGGGAGCAGGAGGGGCTCTGGGTTGTGTGTGTATTTCTGTGTGTAGGTGGGCCTGCTGGGGCAGCTGGAGAGACAGTTCTGGCATGGTGCTCTCATGCAGGTATGACATGTCCTAAGTATGCCAAGCTGCAGTAAAGTTGGTCAGAAAAGAAGAAGAAAGCGGAGAAATTTAATTTCTATTAATGACTGTCAGTTTAGACTTGTACGCGGATGCGCTGAATAAGTGTAAAAGCCGTGTGCGGACGTGCTGAGGAAGCGTGAGAGCCGTGATTAAACTGATTAAATATATAACAGTGTTTAATATGTCCCTGCTAAAATAGAAAAAGAGAGAATCCCGCCATAAAAATAGTTACCTGTATTGGGTATCCTTCATTGTAGCGATCAGCTGAACTGCAGAAATAATTGTTTGAATATTTGTGTATGTACATGTGTAAGAAAATAAGGTAATGGAATACCTTTATATGTCTAAAAAAAAAAAAGAGGAAAGGCACGGATAATAAATATATATATAAATAAATAATTATGAGCGTCTGTGTGCATGATATTGTTATGTGGTTGCTGAGTTAACGAGGGCTTTACTCTAGATGCCTTACAAGTATAAAAGGTGATTAAAAGTGTGAGAAATTTGGAAGCACAAGTCTTGATTAGAGTAAATTAGATGCGGGAAAATAAGACAATTCGCCTGCCGTTTTTAATAAATTAAGAGCAAAAAGGGAAGAATAAAAAGAATAAAATCCCGGAAATGTGAATAAGCTAGAAGCGCACTTGGAGCCTAAAAGTAAGCGAGAACAGATCGCTGAATCATAACAAAATATTAAAGGTAACAGGAGCGCTGCCTCCCGTAAAACAAGTACAATATCATGTAATACCGCTATAAAACAAGTATATATAAAAGCGACATTGCAGCGGCAATGTAACCAGCGACCACCTGGGAACGTCCCGAAGTGAGAAAAAAGCGATATTAAAATTAGGCCGGAAAAGTAAGTTTAAAAGTAAAAACTATATCGCGTCGTGTCATATAAGGGTGAGTAGGGGAAAGATAAGTGCGTATTAATAGAGAGCTTAAAGAGCGCGGAGGGAGAGGACTAGAGGACTTCTCTTCCGCATTATGGGGGGTAACCAAGGATTGGAATGCACTCTAATGAGGAGGAGGGTGAAAATGGTAGCTCCCTCTTGCAGGTTTTGGAAACACCAGAGCTGCTAGATAAAGATGGTGAATCACATAAAGATAGACAACGTAAAAAGCCTCCTTAATACAAAGTGTGCAGTGTCATGATGCTTGCTTGCTGTGGTAACTGTGGTGTTAGTTGTGTGTAATAAAAATGCAGAAAACCATTAGTTCTAAATGTTGTTAGAAAGTTTATAACATACAACATACACATTGTTGAAGTAAAAATTTGATAATTAATGAAGTGTGACTTTCAGGCTTTTCTCCTGATCCGTTGAAGATAGGATAGAGAGGGTGTGACGGCCAAAAGTGGGCATAGGGGATCGTGAATCACTGTTTGAAGTGTGTGAAGAGTCTGTGGTGCATCGAGCAGGTGAGTAGTTGCCATTCAGTCTTTCTCAGTGATATAGACACGTACAGAAGAAGAGAAGCTGAGTCCTGTTATCCATCTAATATTACAAACACGTATATGGTGCTAGTGTTTACTAAAGGTGCATTTTCACATTACTGATTGCCACTGAAATAAAGGCAATGCCCAAACTTCACATGTTTACATAATTCATGGCAGAGTATTTGGTTAGAAGAAATAATCGGGAGTTGTCTGTAGAGTGGGAAAGCAACGAAGAACAGATTGAGTCAATACAGCAGAGGATACAGGGAGCGCTAAAAATACTAAGGTGGGAAAGTAAAAAGCGGGCCGCTAAAATTTTGGAAAAGATCAGGAAAAGGTGTTTAGTGCAGGTTATAGAACGTCCCTTTTTACAGGTCAGGGTCGCGTGGGAAGGACAGTTGTTCGTGGGAAAAAGTTGGTGGACTCCGTCTGAGTTAAGAGAGCCATTCCCAAGATACAATTCGCGAAAATTTATTGCCATAATAAGTGAACTGGATGTGACACCCTTTGGTCCCATTACAGTGGTACACGGAGTGCTCGCTGTTACTGAAGAAAAAGAGTTTGCAGTGCGAATTCTTCTGGAAAAGTTCAAAGTTGAGTGCATGGCCGGATACTTGGTGTGGTCCACCCACAAACCTTAAACCAAGGCCACCTGATTTCCCTGAAGAAGGATAAGAAGAACCTTCCCTGACAAGCAAACTATAGTGAGCACAACACCACATCGCTACTGGCAGCAGTGGTAAAAACGTTCAAAAGAGAGAGAAAAAAAAAAAAAAAAGAGAACCATGGAAACGACCCCAGTGCAAATACTCTGCAGTGCTGAACCATCAATGGCAGATCAGATTCTGAAAATTTCAACCAAGTGGACACAAAGAACAAAAAATACAGGTCAAAGCACAAAGTGGCCAGAGGGAGGAACATTCGATGCCAAAATCTGTGATGAAATGAGAATTCTTATCAAAAACTACAAGACAAATGATCAAACAAAGAAGCGCACCAATAAAAGACTTACGGAGTGGAGCATGTTGAGAATTTTGGGAAGAAGGAAGGCGAAGGGAGAAAGAAGATTGCGGGAAAAAATGACATCACAAGTTGAGCCATCAGCACCTGTCTTGGTAAACCCATCGCCACCATATGCCTGAAGGGTGTACCCATTGCTGGAGGGAGGCATCCAAGTAGAAGTGGAAGATGAGGAAGCCATCACCTCTGCAGAAAGAGGCAACATGCGTTTCAAAGCAACAGGAGAACTTGTTAGACCAACTCGAACTGAAGCCCTGCCTGAGTCAGAAGTTGTAGTCATAGGGAGCCCCCCTAAGGGGTTCATGACGGAAGACGATGAAGGGATCAAAATATTGGCTGCATATGGCAAAGTAAGGCAGAATATACTCCAGCTAGGAAAGGAAGCCTAACCTTATTGTGAAAATGCCAGCGAAGGCTCCTCTGTAAAATGGTTGGCCAGAGAGCAAAAACCACTTGCCAGTCTGAAAAAGCTTTCTCAAGAGAGTCAAAGATATGAAAATGAAGAACGAGAAAATGTGTGTCATGACTCCCGCGATGAAGAGGATAGAGCTGGGCAGGAAGATTGGACCGAGGCGGGAGCAAGTGGGAAACAGCAGACCTTAGTAAGAAAAACAGGCCACACCAGGTTACAAGAGAAGCGAGAGAGGCTCTCCTCTGAGGAAGCCCAAATCTGGTATCTAGACACTCTCCAAGCCCAGGCTAAATGGTTCACAAACACATGGAATAGATTGGAGGAAATGTACAAGCAGACAGAAAGAGACTTGTTTGGGACACAAGGAAAAAACATCTCCAGACTAGACAGAGTGGTGGGCTGCCTGTCTAAAACCATTGATGAAAAGTGCAGCCCTAAAGAAAGAGAAACGAGCAGCGAAGAGGAAGAGCCTGAGGAAGAAATCAACCAGCTCCGCAAAGATTTAGAAAGAGCAGACCTATTGGGAGTGCTAGATCTACCCTTCCAGTCTGGAAGAAGAGAAGACACAAGCCACACAAAACCACCTCAGGGCCACAGCTAGAATTTAAGAAGTGGGACGGGCACCAGCAAACAGCATTAAAGAACAGTTACATCAAGAGCCAAGTGCTAGCGTTCTCCCGCTTCTCATTCAGGGGACGCAGATAAATTATATTCCCTGGCAAACTCAAGATCTGGAAGGATTGGTATAAAGGCCTCCCCAATTTACACACAGGTGCGTCAAAATGGATTTTCGAGATGGAAGAACGAACACAAGGAAAGCTGCTGGCAATAGGAGATCTTAAAGCTGTGCTGGCGCACACAATAGGTCAGGATGAAACCTTGAAACTCTTTGAGACGGCCTTGGTGGGAACTGGACATGGAACAGCGTCTGAGATGGATGGAGTCGAGTTCAATCCTTATAGGAACCGAGAGAAGCTTATCCTGCCAGATCAGATCCAAATAATCTCCATGGGGAGGAAATAGCCGAGGCTGAACATCCTGCCACATACTATCAAAGAGTGAAACGAAAGTGGAAGCTTGAGGCAGATCAGTCCCCAGATGTTGATCAATTGCACACAATGATGTTCAGAAACATAGTTCTGGAAGGCCTGCCTGAGCCTGTGGGAATATTTGTGAAGTCTGAAGCAGAATTCCTCTGTCTCAAATGCATCCTCAGCTCATCCAGCCATCACCCTCAACCCCACAGCCTGTGCAGTTCCCAACACTGCAAATGGTACCAGCTCAGCCAGCTCACACTCCAACATATTACGAAAGACCCCCGCCGGGATGGGAAGAGGTCAACAAGGGACAGATCAGGTCCCCTTTGTATGCTGGAGATGTGGACAGCCTGGACATAGAGCAAGAGACTGCCCTATGGAACCATGGGCAGAGAAAAGATATCCGCCCAGACGAGGACTGTCCGTGGCTAGGCCTGGCCCAGTGAACCACTGGGCGGGGCCAGCACAGGGCTTCTGAGGAGGCCCAGGGGAGCTGACTGGGGAGACCCAACGTCCCATGATCACCTCGGAAATTGGGGAGGAACATATGCTGCAGGTTCAACTAAACGGAAAAAATACACCTATGCTGATTGACAATGACCACTCCAGTCTGCCTAGCTATCAGAGAAAAGGTCCTCCAACTCCCCATCCTAACATCCAAAGACACTCCCATAAATCTGTTTGGGAGAGACGCATTATGTAAATTGAACCTACAAATCTGGTGCACACCCGCAGGGGTGCACATTGACAAGGGGGTTGCGGCTACCCAGATGATGAGTAAAACAGATCCAAACGAGGAACTGGCAAACGTGTACTGGTTGGGGATGGTTGAAAAGGTGCCCCATCATTTTCTACAACTCTGGGGTGAACACATTCTTGCTAGCTCCCCCAACATGATGAAACCACAGCTGCCTTATCACTGCACATTGAAGTTTCAACCAGGAATCAACATGTGGTTCGAGAGCATATGGGAGCAAGAAACCAAAAACAAGAAAGTACAGGTACTGACAACTTATGCTATTGTGGGCCTGGAAGGAGTGGCCATGAATGTGGAAAACGGTGAGTTCATTACCAGATGGTACGATGTACCAGGAGCAATGCTCCACATCACCACCTTAATTCGAAAAGGACACGCCTCGAAAAGCCTAGGACACATGATGAAGAGGGCAGCAGAAATGACATGGCTTTCCATGGATCACCCACTCATGTGGTGTGGCAAAAATGGGGAAATGATGACAAAAATCCTATGTGAAACATCTGCAATGGGAATCCCTGAGCAAGTCGAGCTAGTATCCATGTGCAAGGAAATGGCCAGCCTCGAGCATGGGAAAGGAACAAGGGGGGCTGACCTAAAAGAACTAATGCTCCAGGAAGTACCAGGATGTTTGTGGTCCCAACATGACACAGATGTAGGACTGGTAAAGAATGCATCTCCAGTGCAGGTGATGTGAAAACCTGGTGTGTGTTTGCCTAGAAAATCACAGTACCCATTAAAACCGGAGGCCTTAAAAAACATCGCTGGATTGTTAGAAGCAGGAGTACTGATTCCTACTCGAAGCCCATGCAACACGCCTATTCTGCCTGTGCCAAAAGCAGACAAAGCTAAGTGGCGTTTGGTGCATGATCTCAGGGCTGTGAATGAGGCCGTTGAAGATTATCCAGCTGAGGTACCCAACCCGCACACACTGCTGTCAAACATCCCTGTAGAAGCCAAGTATTTCACAGTTGTTGACTTGTGCTCAGCCTTCTTCAGCATATCTCTGGACAAAGAAGTTCAATATCTGTTTGCATTTACATTCCAAGGGAAGCAATACTCACATGCTCGAATGCCACAAGGCTTTCAGCATTCGCCCCACATCTTCAACCAAGTCCTTAAACAAGAACTAGCCGGAGTAAATGTCACAAGTCGGGTGATACAATATGTAGACGACCTTTTGCATTGCTCTGCGACCCTTGAGTGTCACAAGGATTCCATCGTAGTACTAACCAGATTGGCGCACGAGCAGTAGCTCCAAACCACCTTAAGGGTATAAGCAGCGCCCCCAGACCCATGACAGTAGGACAGATGATGACATTCTTAGGAATGACAGGATTCAGCTCAGAATGGGTGGAGGATTATGCACTCAAAGTAGCCCCATTGAGAGCAATGATGAAGGTGGCAGGATCAAAACAGCTAACTGTGCCACTCGAATGGACCTCTGATGCAATGGTTGCCTTCGAGTCCATTTAACGAGCTGAAGACTGCACCAGTGCTGGCGACACCCGACTACGCAAAGCCTTTTCATCTATATGTAGCCAATCGAAAAGGTGGTTACGCGTCGGCAGTATTGATGCAGGAAACCTGCACAGGACGGCAGAAGCAAGCCATAGCGTATTACACCACCAAATTGGATGGCGTGGTGCAGGGCTGGCCCCCGTGTTACCAGGGTGTAGCAGCAGTATACTATGCTTACAACAAGGCGGTGTCGCTCACAATGGGGTATCCTGTAATATACACCCACCACAAAATAACTGATTTACTGGAACAAGGCAAGTTTGTGCTTACATCTGCTCGAACTCTGCAATCTTGCACACTGCTCACATATCCCGACATCACCATATCCAAATGTGGCATCACAACTCCAGCAGAGTGTATCCCATTCACCTTTGAGGGGACAGCACATGAATGTGCTGCAGAGTCTGTTGCATATTCCAAACTTCGCCCTGACTTGGAATCTGAACCACTTCTTGATGCAGAGGTTACATTCTTTGTGGATGGCTCATGTTTCAGAGACCACTCAGGAACCCATGCTGGCTATGCCATTGTGCAGAAAATTGCGCAGGGTGTTTTTGAAACAATTCAGGCCACAAAAGTTCCACAGCCATGTTCAGCCCAGAAAGTGGACCTTTTGGCGCTGGCAGATGCTTGTCAAAAGGCCACAGGAAAATCCGCCACCATCTACACTGACTCTGCATATGCTCATGGGGTATGCCACCTCTTTGGTGCAGTATGGAAACAGTGCGGATTCAAAAAGACTGATGGAAGTCCTATCCAGCATTTGGCTGAAATCACACACCTCATGACCTATATGATGCACTACAGAACTCAAATGCACAGTGAAACCCACCTGACGCCACATGAAATGTTGACAGGACGGCCGATGCCAAACCCAGGTTTTAGAGGACCCTACGATGAATTACAAATGAATTACAGGCATATGTTAAAGAAATAACCAGAATACACCATGCCATTTATTTACAGGAACAGCAGAAAATGCAAGAACATTGCACAGCAGAAGAGTGCACGACCCCTGTGCAGCCTGGCGACACAGTGTACATCCGCACCTATTGTAGAAGGTGGAACGAACCAAGAAGGTAAGGCCCATTTCAGGTAACCCATGCCACACCCACTGCAGATAAGGTAAAAGGAAGTAACACGTGGTACCATCTGAATCACTGCACAAAAGCCACAAAAGACACCCTGCAACAACCAACCATAGAGGATGAAGACCGCAGCAATGATGAGGGAGGAGAAGAACAAAGAGAAGGTGAGCCACCCCCAGCAATGCCCGGCCCTCAAGGAACCGAGGAACCTCAATGTTCAAACAGCAGACAAGAAAGTAGAGGCCTGCGGACTCTCCAAGACACGACTGCCGTTGGAAAACAGCCCCCAACTCCAGAATAAAATGGAGACAGAGAGCTACTGGAATTACCCCCAACACTGGCTGAACAGCCTGACCCTGTGCTCAATACTAGTACTCCTGGGGTTTCTGGGAGTAGTGTGGACCCTAGTGAAGTTTCCAACCCCAATAAACCAGGAGAACGCGAGCTTGGGCAGGTTGGAAGATCTCTCAGGCTCGCAAGCAAGATCTCACCCGAGCCCCCAAGGCCCGCTCCGCGTCAAACCCTCCGAAAAATTTATCCCCCAGCACCCTGCTGTTAGTCAGATCCCCATCAGCGAAGCCCATGTGCTAAAAATTCGCCGCCCACGAGTCCCCTCGGTGACGGAACAACAGACCCTGGATGTAAAAACGCTAAAAAGATATGAACGCATAAAGTGGATAATGGATAAACAAAGTCGCTGCACCCATCGAGTAACGTCAACAGATAAAGAGGGAGAAGACACCGTGTGGAGAAGCCAATGGATATGCCCAGAGATGGGGTTTAAGGTAAAACAGCAAGACTCCAGCTACTCTTACACTAATGGGGAATACACCCTGGTCATCAATCAAGATGGTCAGCAAAAGTTACAGGTCAACTCAGAACAGTTAGTGCTGCCCATGTCTGAGGACATGGACAAGGAAATGAAAAAATGGGAAGAGGCTCCCGGGCAAGACCCAACACTGGGTGAGAAAGGGTATGAACTGACTGAAGACCCAGAAAAAGACCTGTGGGTTAAGGCAAGGATGAACAACTGGTATAAATGGGCATACTACACTGCCAAGGGATGAACAGAGGAGGAGTGCATGGTGTGTGTGGCCGGGAAAAAATGGCTAGAGGTGGTTCCCCTCCCTGTAAACACTGAAACCTGCCTTCAGTTCAGACATATGCTCATGACTAAATATGGCTCCAAGGTGATAAGAAACGAGACGGTAGAACTGACCAAGCAGGGTATTCGCCAAAACGTGTCTATCCCAGTAAAAGAGTTACTGAATGATACCTTATGCCCATACTGGTGCCTCCTCTATGCTGGGGTAGGAATTCCCACACGAGAATTCAGCAGACGGTGCGGGAACTCCTTTGCATGGCCCCAGACCCACTTACAACCACCCAGAGAAACACTCTCGTTTACCCTGTCCAAAGACCGAGTCTTTGAATGCTTCCGCAATAAAGGACTTCACCCCGTGGGAAACTTTATGGGCACCTGTGGAAGAATCTGGAATGTAGAAAACATGAGGTTCTCTGCAAGAGTGTTCCGAGATCAGTGGGGTGTGACAAGAGCAAAAAATGAAAACAGAACTATCAAGGTGACCATAGGCTGGATAAAAAAGACCCCCCCGGTGCAGAGTCAACAGCAACCTCTGGCCGACATCTGGTGGATATGCGGTCGTGCCCGTCACTGGTCCGGACTCCGCACTCGAGTAATGTTAATTACCAACGTTCAGATGTACAAGAAAAGGGAAGAAACAAAATTGACGGAAAATGGCTCAAGAAGAAAACAAAGTTACACACCTGATCCAGAAGTCCACATTGATCAGTACAAAGCTAGAAATGAAATTGTAGCAGGGTTTGAGTCAATTATTCCCCAAATAGGGATTGGAAAAGACATAGAATGGATTAATTACATCTACTATAACCAGCAGAGATTTATTAATTATATTGAAGACGCCCTTAAGGCAATAGGAGAACAATTGTCAGCCACAAGTCTCATGACACTGCAAAACAGACAGGCATTGGATTGGCTATTGGCAAAAGGAGGCGGCGTATGCATTTTATTTGGAGAACAATGTTGTACGTACATACCCAATAATACCGTACCAGATGGTTCATTCACTCAGGCAATGAATAAAATACATAAATTAAGGAGAGATGTCCAAGAAAATGCAGGATTTGCACCACTCTCCCCAGATTGGTTCGCAAACTCATTCAGCCAGTGGGGTGGATGGCTGATGAAAATGGCAATTAATATTGGGGTCATGTTGTTAGTTGTCTCTTAAATTTTATGCTGCCTGCTGCCCTTCCTAAAGGAGCTGTGCTTAAAAGCAGCAACCAAGCAAATGATGGTTGCAATTTACACCCAGGAAGCTGAAAAAGGTGAAGATGTGCCACTGATAGAACCATCCACCTCGGCAACGTTCACTTTGGAGATGCAGTCAATGCCTAGTGAAGAAAATGGGGAAAGTGAGAATTGGAAATTTTGAAAGAAAAAAAACAAAAAAAAAAAACTAAATTGGGTACTGGGGATAAGGTTAACAAAAAGGAGGAGATTAATTGGGAAAAAGGGGAGGAACCAATTTGAAATTTAAGTCAAGGCTGAACAAGGTCGCCACTGATCCAAAAGAGCAGGTGCGTTCTTGGGCCAAGAGCCATGAGACCAGGCTCATTGTAAAAAAAAAAAAAATAAAAAAAAATAATAATAATAATAATTGTTTAGCATTATAGTTCGCAGTAATAGCTTGAAGCTTGCAAGTATGGCAAAGTATAATCTATGTTAAGAACGTGGCCTAGGATGGTGATGTTTTAATAGCTACCGTAGGCATCATCCTATGATTATAGAAAATAGTATTTGGTAGCTGGTAAGTTTCCTTTTACCTTAATAAAATTTCTTAGAGATTGTGATAAGTTTCCTTTTATTGTGTTGTGTTGTTTCAGCCACTAGAGACGTTATATGAAGAAGGAATGTTGAACTTGGCTTCTCCAGAGGGTCATGGTCAGCGGGTCTAGGATTAGAGCGGTTAATTCAGGAAAGTATGGAGGTAGTAGGCAGGGGTTAAGGAGGAAACAAACCTTCAAAATTCTAGATACATTCTTCCACTCATATGTGTAATACGAATTCCAATTGCTTTACTACTTCAGCTTACCTAATCTTACAGGAGCAGAATGGCGGTGCCCCTTGATGTTACATGGGCAATAGCGAGAGATTATGTGAACTTTCGATTGGGCCAAGAGAGGCCCCCTCCCAATGCAGCAGCTGCCGCAAGCTATGTCCCGGATTTTGCTGACCTCATGCGCCTGCAGTGAGTGTCTCCAAGAACACCTGATACAGGTATTGACTCAAACTTTATCAGATGGGGTATTGAGCTGGGGTCGCATAACGGCTATGTTTGCTTTCGTTGGGGTGCTGGCAGAGGACATAGCCTCCTCCACCTGCAGCACAGAAAGCCCGGAGTATCTGTCTTTGATCTTAACACACTTCCTCGCAGCCAAGTGTGCCGGTTGGATGGAAGAGAGTGGTGGGTGGCAAGGGTTCATCCAACATATCCAGCAGGCCTCAGAGGGTGCAAGAGTCCTGTATGTCACACGCACTCTGTTCAGAATGGGAATCCTCGTCTCGTTCATGACCTTAATCACCGTCCTCCACGAAGATGAGGCCATGCAAGTAGATAGCATATGCATATTTGCTGCCCAAACTAATCAGCTTTCCTCCTTAACCTATCTCAAGATGTGTTTGTGGTGTATGTTGTGCCTCTGTTTTTGTGTTAATACAGGGAGAGCTTTCATAGAGAAGACAACAAGGACTGTGGGTGAAGTGCTAGTAACCTCTCCCCGTGGTCCCCACATGCGTCTCTATGTGGAATAAAGTCACAGGATGCAGAAGATGACCAACAGACGAAGTGGTATCGGCTTTGGAAGCTGATAAGGGGGGAATGTGGAAGAATTCTCTGTATTAAACTTTGTGTGAACTTTTGTTTGTGTTATTGCTTCTGTAATATTGTGGTTATATGTGGTCTAGCTGCTCGGCAGAGCCGTCAGCACAGACCAGAGGTGTGAAGTCCTGCAGCAAAAACCAGACGTGCTCGGTGCAGGGTGAGACCTTTGCCCTGCTAAAAACAGCTCTAGTTGACACCT
>JAQQZR010000909.1:0-12608 GCA_030068235.1 Notoglanidium macrostoma | reverse complement strand
CCATTTGTTGCCCCCATGCCAACTTTTTTGAGACCTGTAGCAGGCATCAAATTTGAAATGTGCTCATTTAGTGGATACAGGTGTACAATTTCCCAGTTTGAACATTTGTTGGGTTATCTATGTTCTGTTCTAAGTTCTCCCAACTTTTACAGAATTCGGGTTGTATATATATGTAATTTTTATATATAGTAATATAAAAACATTAAAAATAGAATGATATTTCACGAGTCTTACGACACCACTCTGGACTTGAGTGAAGCCACAGCTAATTTTACAATCGCCAATTCATTTTTTATGGCCTCTAGTTAAAAAAATGTGTTCATTGGGTGGAAATTTTTTTGTCATCATTATTTTGTCTTTAAAGCAGAAAAGGGGAACATCACAGTACAGTGCAATTTCTGCCTTCCAGCTAAGAAAATGCTGTCATCATCCACATATTTGGTATTGAGGTAGTCCAAAAGTAATGGAAAGTAGTCAGTTACATTAACTTTGTGGTCATTAGATTAGGTTACTAACTAAATTTTTTTAGCAGGTAATTAGGAATTGTATCAGAATATATTTTTAAAGTAATGCTCTCAACCCTGATCACAGGTAAACATAAAATGTAAAAATATTAATCTTCAAAAATTGATACTCTGAATAATACTCACACTTATGGATTATACAAACATAATCAGAGAGAATTATGTTTATTTTCTATTCCTGCTTCCTATATATAATCTAAATAATTCCTTATATATAGTATTTTAATGTATATTTCTTGTGTGATGCAGTCGTGTGCAAATTTCTGGATAAAGTGTACTGATATGATATTCTTTCTATCACATTCCCTTGACCCACGCACACACACACTTCATTTCCCCCAACATCACTTATTTTAAAGGTTGAAATTTATCTAACGATAACTCCGAGGCTAATAATATTAGACATGACTCCTGAGCTGAGGGATTCACTTCAGAAAGGTCAGATTTTGCATTCCCACTGCAGTGTGGGAATGGAAAACTAGAGGACTGAATAATTACATGACGATTGAGTGCAGCCCTGGTGTCACTGCTAGAAACAATCTGTCCTATCAGCTTTAAACAGGAAGAGACTGAGGTTAAATTAATGGACTGTGGAAGGGGAAGATAAAGAAACAATTAAAGCTATAGAAAACCTCCTGAGTAAAGGCTGTATTTGACAGTATCACTCTTAGTCTTATTAGATATTTCTTTAATTGTTCCATTTATACTTAATCTTCCTGTTCTGTTTACTTCTTCGCAAAGTTCTATTCTGCTATCTAGCCAGACAATGGATTTTCAGATTCTGTAGCCAAACTACTGTAGTATGTATCTTAGGGTTTAGCAAAATGAGCTCTTTCCATGCTCAGGAATTCCACTGACAGAAGTTGCACCGTGGGTAGATGAAATACAAGAAAAAGGAAATGGTAAACCATGAAAAACACATTTTGTACATGCACATGGTGGTTCAAATTGGCTAACATCTGTGTAGATGCTAGATGATGTGGCATGACAAATTACCTTACCATATTTTCATACCTCATTAGACAAATACCCACACCAATGTTGAGTTTTATATATATATATATATATATATATATATATATATATATATATAAATGTATATATGTATTTATTTTACAAAAAAGAAAACAAGACCTGAAACAAGAACAAGAATCTATAACAAAGCAGAAACTGTTACATATATTGAGCAAATGATATATTATAAGCTCATTAGTGATCATGATGATGATAAAGTGTCCTCACCATGCATGACCCTCCTTCTTCCTTTGTTCTGTTCTATTTTTCCACAGAGGCACATAGGTTTTGATTGATGGCACACCTGATCCTCATCTCTCTGGTACTCATAAACTCTGGTTTCACTCGATCTCAATGCCAGTTTGCCAATTCAGTCAATGTGGTAGAATGTGCTCTATGTTATTAATTATTAACTTTCGTTAAATTGTTGTCTTTTCCCCCTACCTCCAGGATCTCCTCTCGCTGTAATCAGCCTGACCCTCCTCCATTCTTCACCTGCCTGCCTACTTATTCCCTAAGCTGAATTCCCTCCAGAGCCTCTGGCTGATTTCAACAGTTCCACCAGTTCATTGACCTGTGTTCAGTTCTGGCCTCAGCCACCTGTTGGTTTCTCTACTTCTGTGCCACTCTCCTTTCTCTCACTGATCTTAAATACATTTACCATTTACTCTTATCTGTTGTGTGTTTTGCAGTTGGGTCCAGCTATCTCACAATCCTGATATAATGATGGAAAATTTTGGGGGGCCAGATAATGTACTGTATTTTGTGTGATAATGATTAGAAGTTTTGGGGCAATTGCTGATGATTGAGATTTCGAGTGATTGATGATGCTGACGATAATGATATTGATGAGGATGAAAATTTTAGGCCAGTGATAAAGGAAGTTTAGAGCAATTGAAATCCTAACCTCCTCCTTCTGAATATCTGAAACAACATTCCTGTTATGACATAAATGTATTTCATGCAATTACGAGGCCAAATATTGGTTTCATCATTGAATCAATTAGACAGTGTATGGTATCAGTGAGTGATAATGTTTCATTTTATTGTCCTATTTCCTCCATGGAAGTGATCAATAGAGTGATCATAAGTAATTCTATTAGTAAGTGCTCCAAAACAAATTGAGCCTGTATGTGTTTATTGTTATATAACGTGCTGATGTGTTGAGTATTTATCGCATCTCATTACACAGGCATAAATAAGACTATTATACCAATGCATACACATGCAATAAGATTTACTCACACATTAAGAAGAAAAAGACATTATTATGAGCAGACAAATATAGTATTAAAAAATTAAACCATCAGTCTTTCCTGTTATCATATTATAGGTTGTGTTTTGTCATTATTTAAGATAGCAACTGGAATGATACCTGATAGAATATCATTAAAAATGCTTATGGTCATACATATCCACATTCTTTTACACTCTATGCAGGAGTAAAATGCCTATTTGAAGCTTAAAGACTACCAGGATTTTTGCTTTAATTTAAAATTAATTTTAATTTTTTAATTTTTATGTGAAAAGATTCTCTCTCTCTCTCTCTCTCGCTCTCTCTCTCTCTCTCTCTCTCTCTCTCTCTCTAGGTGTTAGAATGCTATATCTCTGGCTTCACACTAGCAAACAACAAGTAACTACACATTTTGTATGGAGGTTATAATAAGACAAATTATAATAAGGCATATACAGATTTTAAAATGGCTGTATTAAAACCATATTCACATTTTAAATGTTTCAAATTTTAAAAATTTCAATTTCGAAATAAACATTAGCATTGTATTCAAACCATTTATATTTAAACAACATTTTACATAACATTTAAGTTTTAAAATAATACACATTACACACATATTTACAAATTTTGATACTTAAAATTTTAGAAAATGTATATTACATTATATTTTTTAACAAATACAGTGATTATGGAGTTTCATGATTTATGTCTTATTTAAAAAATGAATAATGTTTGTTATATTCTCTCATTATAGTATAGACATTCTTTCCTTGATTGGACATTTTTGTGTAAAAACATTGTGTAAAAAATCTGTTACCATCAGCCATGTTGGAAAGGGAGGAGCAACACTTAATGGAATAATAAAAATCAGGATAATGGTGTATTTAGTATTGGACTGGTTTGGACTGGTTTAGAGGTGGTTTACATCTAATATACTTGTAAAAACAGTTGGTGGCATTATTAATTGTAACATTGTGCAGGTATTGTTAAGTAAAAAAAAAATGCACAAATGCTTCACTGATATAAAAAAAAAAATGTTAGAGGGTGATGAAAGTAGGACACTAAACACAGCACTCAGATTTTTGCATGAAAAGAGAAATGAATAAATTCTGCAACACCAATATGTGAATTCACCTCAACACATTCTTGGATGGCTTTTGATTCAAAGTATTAGTGGTCGCTTTCACACACTCGTAAACTAATCCGGGCTGTTGGATGAGATGGATAAATTCCTATGGAACTGCAGCAGCAATGAAAATTGCATAAATACATCAGTGTGCAAACCATTTTAAGAATTGGGGGAGGGATTAAATCTCTGGCGCTGAGCCAAAATTAAATATGGAATTGCTCAGGCTCCAACCCCAGGAGATGGAAAATGAATTAGAATGAAAAGTGAGTGCACATCCTTCCGCTGGGTATCTAAAAGATCTGAAATCTGATGGATATCTGGTTTTGGTTAAATTTAGTGCAAATTCACAACTACATCATTTGGTTTGGTTAGTTGGGACTCTTGTGTGTTTTACTTCTTAGATTGGTTTCTTGTACATGGGCAAACATCATTTGCACACATCATTCAACTCAGACCACGTGGACTGCACTGATACCATGTTAAGAGACATACAAACTCAGTTACACTACAGCAAATATAAGGGCAATCCAACACAACTGGAAGTACTGAGAATTATTGGGCAGCCTGCGCAATTGTAGGGCAGCAGTAGCTTAGCAGTTAAATATACAGTATACATTAATGATTAGGAGGCTGTAAGTTCAAGTTTAACTGTGCCTCTTTTGTAAGTCAGTTTGTATAAAAGCATCTCTGAAATGTAAGGTATTTACTGTACATGCTAAGCAACCTGAATCACAGGTTCACTTGAATGAATGGCAAGGTCCACTGGCTGGATATTTGGCCCAAGCACATACAACATGTGATAAAGATAACATATCATCCTCACATAATCTGAGTTATCGTATTAATTAAAAATTTGATGAATGCTCACAGTAAGCATTTGTGATTGCTGCTTTCAGTGATTATTGTATCATCAGTGAAACTGGTATAGTTGGCCATTTATTTTACAGTATGTACAACTTCAATAATTGTAACAACTAATTTTGACATTTCTACTTTCCTGATTTTTGTAATGTGAATCATAGGTATATGAAAATGTTTATGATAAATTAACCACTAATGCTTGCTACTATGTTTATGACTGCCACAATGATTTGATTGTTAGTCAGTGTGAGTTTCTGGAAAGTTGCTAGTGTACCCTCAAGATGCTAGTCTAAATTGTTTCTAAATCAGCTGTAATGTGCTCAATGTTCAAATAATTTTAAAAGAAAATGATCAAAAGATAAGAATTGCCTATCTTGAGGAAAAGCAAAATACTTGTTATAGTTACATGGTTACATAATGTAATAACAATTACATACATATTAAGTGAGAAAAGATTTGGATGTTAATTCCCAAAACAACCAACCAACAGTGTCATATGTGTAACATCCCTCATCCTTATATGGTAAACATTCCCTAATTTTGTTACAATGTTGCCATGGTATCTAATTTGAAGAGGTGGCTATTTAATATGTATCACTCTCTTTAGAACTTGTTTATATAACACGTTATGAAGATGTACTAAAATTATGTATCCTTGAAATGAGCATCAGTGTTTCATAATGCTTCTTTTTTTCTTGTGCAGGACAACACAATATGTGGAGTGGATAAAGAGGCTAAACACATGCCAGGTCCAATACACAGTTCTGCTGATCACTACTGTCCAGTCTTGAACTTCCTTGGCCTGCAGAAGTGATAACTTAGCTCATCATATCAGTGTGTTTGCCTCTCTCTATTCTGCCTGCTCTTTCCCTTCTGGTTGTTTGCTCTTGCCTCTATAGCTGTCCCTCTATAGGCAAATTTACAGTAACTATATGTATCATTACCTGTTTAGGTATGACCTTATCAACTGAAACACAGAAACCCACCCACAAATGCGGAGATATTAATTTAAAAAGTTCTGTGAATTTAAAAGCTTCTTTGTACATTGGCACGCAAGCATTAGCCAATTGGCATAATTTCTGCTTGCTTGCTTGTTTGCAATACTATTTGCTACAATTATTAAGCTGTTTTGATCGTAGTCATTCAGTCTTGTATCCACCACCACCTCATATCATCCTTGAAACCTGCAATCTTAATATTGTTATTATTCTTGCAGTAACCATGGAACACATATCAAACTCAAGGCCCACTGTACATGCATGTAGCCTCTCATATGACACAACTGAAACATTGGTTAAAATCATTAACTAATCATAATCTACTAATCATATTAGTTCCGTTTGATGAAAGCTAGATTTGCTATATATGTATTTTCAATATTTGGAAAACAGATATAGCCTAAATAAAGGGTTGAATGACTGTTCATGTTTACTATTTGACCAATACGATTATTTACAAATAGTACTGGATTAGTCAATGAGTCATCTTTTCCATATATAGTTAGAGCAAAAATTGATGAGTACACTACATTCCATATAAAGTGATATCAAAGTAAAAGAAACTATAAAATATACTTTATATATTATATCCCAGCATGGTCACATTTAATCAGTGTAATACAAAGTGTCACCCAACAGTAAATAAAATCCTTGAAATCCTATTCCTACAATCCTATTCTACTTTTAGAGCCTATCTAGGTTATTAATGTTAAATACAATAAATAAATAAATAAATAATTATACCTCAGTTTATGACCCATTAAAGGCTCACAAACTACTGATGTTGCCCAGGCAGAATTTGAGTTTAACATCCCTGCCTTAGACCTTAGCCCTGAGGGAATATAATGTCCAGTTTTATTTACATACTAGTGACATAGATTTCCCAGTGTTAATCCCTTGCCTTGACTTGGAGTTGAAATTCAAGCTGTACAGTATGTCACGGAATGTGCAAAAATAGGTCACAGGATTAAGAGTCATGGCATGAATGTGTGAGAGGAAAAGAATATGTGCAATAGGTTAAATAAATGACCAAACTGTAGAGTGTTTGCCAGAATGTACAATAAAGGTTTGCAGGATGAAGATGCAATACATGACCATGAAATGTGCAAAATCGCAGTAGTGAGAGGAAGTGTATAATGTTTCAGATTGAAATTGTCAATTTAGACTTAATGGGGGTCTCTGGCCTTATTGATGGGGCCAGCTGCATTGGAGAAAAAGCTGGTCTTATGGGGTGAGGTTTTGGTTCTAATAGACTGCAACCTCCTACCAGAGGGAACTGTCTCAAAGAGTTTATGTCCTAGGTGAGAGGGGTCAGCCACAATCCTTTCTGTCCTCCTCAGGTTCTGAATTCTGGACTCATACAGGTCCTGAAGAGATGGAAGCTTGCAGCCAATCATCATTGGCAGAGTGGATGATGCATTGTACTCTGCCCTTGTCCTTGGCAGTGGCAGCAGCATACCAGATGGTAATAGAGGAGGTGAGGATGGACTCACTGTGTGTTTCTCACTGTTGAAGATGCTTCCTTAGTAGGATGGTAGGATCCTCCCAAGGCTAGGCAAGACTCCTTCCTAGCATTCAGAGAACACATATTGGAACAGTCTAGCAAGTGTGCATGTCTGCATGTTCTCTGTTGAGTTTATTGGCAGCTTTAATGCTTTAAAGTTAAAAGAAAGAAAGAACAAACAAAAAGAAAGGAAATTAAATTTTATTTGCAAGACTACTCATTCTTAGAAATTTCAAAACAGCTTTAATTGTCTATTGTATCCCAAGTGCTAATCTGAGCAGGCTATTTCATGTTAATCCACATTATGCCACTTTAGGTAGATCCTTCAAAAGTGCACTCCAAAAGTATGTGACCCTAAAATAAGAACATGCCCCATAATGATGCTTCATTTATCTGGTGCTTCATATTAATCCTATTAAAAGCAGTATTGTTAAAAAGGTTTTTATTTAATTTTATTAAATACTAACAATTAAATATAAGCAGATACATAAATATTCATAAATGTAAATAACGGAATAAAGAAACAAATAATAGATATAAATAAAATATTCTGGGGTTATAAATAAATATAATGTAATTTAGAAAGTGAAAGCATTAAAATGGGATCACAGTTTTGTTTTTAATATATAGCTCAATTTTTGAAAACATTACCGTGAGGTTTAATTTTAGCTAATTTATGTTTGCAAATATATAACTATGTAGATATGTAATCATGTTTGTAAGGTATCCTCTTGCTGACTCTCAGGTGTGTGTCATTGAAAAAGACCCACCTTGAACGTGTGCATAGGATAGCGGGTGAAGACTGTCAAGGATTCACACATGGCATCCTTGAAATGCATCCTTTGAAGGATCCTTCCTTGACATTGAGAAAGCGCCATCATTGTCTTTGACAAATTGAACTTCTTCAACTGCTCCAGAAAGCACATACTCTGTTGTGCTTCCTTGGTGAGAAAGCAAATATTCGTCTCCCACTTAAGGTCCTGAATGATTGTAGTGGCCAGGAAGCAAAAATACTCTACAGAGGTTACTGGGGAGTCAAACAGGGTGATGAGGGAAGATGTGGCAGAGCTCATACTTCCTTCTGAAGTCTACAATAATCTCCACTGTCTTTAGAGTGTTGCGCTCCAAGTTGTTCTGCCTGAACCAGGAGACCAGGTGGTCTATCTCCCCCTGTAGACAGACTCATCTTCATCAGAGATGAGACCAATGAGGGTAGTGTTGTCTGTGGACTTCAGGAGTTTGACAGACTGATGGCTGGAGCTGCAGCTGTTAGTGTACAGGGAGAAGATTAGAAGAGGGAGGATGCAGCCTTGGGGATCCCATGCTGATGGTTTGGAAGTAAGAGACATGTTTCCCCAGCTTCACATGCTACTTCCTGTCAGACAGGAAGTCAATGATCCACCTCCAGGTGGATTCAGACATGATAAGATGGAATAGCTTATCCGGCAGAAGAGCTGGGATGATGGTATTGAAACGGAATTGAAATCTGCTAACAGGATTCTATCATAGGTTCCTGGGGAGTCCAGGTGCTGGAGGATGAAATGCAGAGCCATTTCAACAGTATTGTCTGCAGATCTGTTGGCTCTGTAGGCAAACTTCATGGGTTCTAGGAGCGGGTCTGTGATGGCTTTAAGGTGGCAAAGCACAAGGCACTCAAAGAATTTCATAACCACAGAAGGCAGGACGATGGGTCTGTAGTCATTTAATCCTGTGATCCTTGTTTTTTTGTAGATGGGGATAATGGCGGAGGCCTTGAAGCAGGCTGGCACATGACATATAGCACATGGCATTCTGATTAGCACAGTGCTTAAGGTTTAATGGTGAGACATAATCAGGACCTTCTCCATTGTGGGGGTTCAGCTTTTTAAAGAGCTTTTTAATGTCTTTCTCCAGAATGGAAAGAAATGAGGCTGTGGTTGTGGGGTGTGGGCCTTCAAGAGTGTGAGGTTGTTTAGAGGCTCCTGCGGGAGTTGAGGTGAGGGAGGTGGGGGGTCGAGGGCAGCAGCTGGAATGTGGAGTTGCAGGGGATGATGTCAGGACATCAATATTTTCTTCTAGTGCAACAGTAGAACTCATTCAGTTGGTTGGCCAGGCACAAGTTGATAACAGAGTGGGGAACTGTGTGTTTGTAGTTTGTGATCTGTCTGAGCTCTTTCCAGACAGACTCAGAGTCATTGGCTGAGAACTGGTGTTGGAGATTCTCAGAGTACCATTGTTTAGCTTCTCTCCCCACCTGTTCCTTGACTCTTTATACCTGTCCCTTATCCCACTTCTGAACATTTCTTTCTTTTGCAAGTATAGCTGTCTGAGCTGTGAAGGCAATAAAGTAATATCCATTATGTATAAATTTCTGTATTACCTGTTGTGTGTTATTCCTTGTTTTTAATGCTTCAGATATAGTAGGAATCCATATTATGCTTGCACCTATTTAATCAGCATCTATGTATTGATTATAACTCAGATGCAAGTGTTCATGGGTACACTGAGCAAAACTGAGATAAAGGACACTGTGGCTGAACAAAGCTGTTAGTGACAGAGAGTGATCTCATTCTGCCCAGAAAACTGACATTCGACTGGTTGGTATAAAATATTGGTATAAAACAATTGTTCTTGAAGACCACATTTGCACACCTCAACAACTCAGTGTGTGTAGGTTTAAATAGAAAAGACACAGAGTTTCAGTAAATAATCATTGCAGAATGAGATCGCCAATGACGACCTGTATGAAGGTCAGAAAATAATGCTGGCAGAGCAGAACTGTAGAAATTTGACAGAAGAAGATAACAAAAATGATGTGGCTTAGAGACCATATAAACTGGAGCAGAGCAGGAGAAAAAACACCTCTTTGGTCAACTGTCTTGTGAGATTGTCGCTACATTTTTCTTGGGCTAATTAAATATTTTTGCTGCTAAGACTTTTTGACTCTCAAACATTATATTTTTGAACCATGATATTCCATGACAGAGCTTATCTGTGAACCAGTGTTTGTCATTGTTGCAACTCACCCTGGTGCATGATGGTACACAGCAGTTCTGAAAGAAGCTGATGTAGGACATCACAGTCTCTGTGTGCTCATCCAGACTAATGTTGGAAGTCCTGAACACATCCCATTTTGTACAGTCCAAGCACACCTGAACTTTTGTCTCAACCTCAAGTCCTCAGAACAAGTTTTCTCAGCTTTAATTTCTGCCAGTATGCAGGAATGTGGAACATGGCATGGTCAGAGTGGCCCAGTGCCACGTAGGAGATGGTATGATAGGCATTGTTTTTGTAGTGTAGCAGTGATCCAAAATCCCAGTCCTTATATAATTGTGAACATGTGTGTGTAATCAGTAATCTGGAGACTGTGAACATGACAATGTTCACAGTATGGTTCAAAAGTATGGTGCATGGGTGTTGTAGTCTAGGGGAGCCATGTTTGTAAGGCGCAGTTTGTTCTGGTGTTAAAGTGCCACCTGATTACAAAAGTGTACACCAGATACAATGTGGGATGTACTGATCCCAGATACAAATTGGGATGAATTCAGAATCCATGGCTTTTAACACCTTGGCATCAATAAATTTGATTCATTGATATGTAATTGGTAGAGGCCCTATGCCTTTATGTGCCTTTATGCCTTTATGCTGAAATGTGACCAATAATTTTATCTTTAGATTGATTCCTTCTCTCTAAACTGATTCTCAAGTGTGCACTCATCTCTGCTCCTGTTAGTGGCCAATTCCCATCAAATCTCTTGGCCAAGTTGGAGGCGTATCTTTGATTTCAAAATAAAAGTGCTGTGGCTCTCTCACCATAGAGCCAACAAGATTCAAAATAAAAGTCCCTTCTCGTGCTGGATTCTCCTCGAGTCACATGGAGAATTATTATGGAGGATGAAAAGTTACAATGTTGAATTCCATAGCATCATATTCTTTTGCATCACTTTGCATCTTGCTGAATCACATTGTGTTGAATCAAATCATGTTGAATTACACTGCATATAAATAGGGCTGAATCATATTCATCACAATCATAAATATCACATTACAAGTTACTTCATAGGTATCTGTAACGATCTGACGTTGAGACCGCAAGCGCAGCGGCGTGCGTGAGAAGGGAGAGATCCGAGTCTTACCGGCTTTAGGTGAGGGGCAGAGCTGAGGAGCAGGAAGCGGCCGACGAGGATTAGCAGAAGACGTGAGTGGACTCTGGAGAGGAGAAGAAAGCTGAGAGTCCTTCCAGCGCTGACCAGGGGCCGCGCGAGAGATGGGCAGTAGTGAGGAGTGGAGCACGAGCGCTGAGGTAAGTGCATCAGCCGTGGCGGCCTCATCCGGGAGGGAAGCAGAGTCTCCCATGCCGTCACGCCACAGAAACGGTAGGCAACTAAGAACACAAGAAAAAGGCGGAACCAAACGAAACCGAAACTGCTCGGAACGAAAACAAAACCGTCGTTCGGAAAGAACGAGAAACACCAACCTTGTAGCGCGAGCGAATGCGCGTCCGGGTTGAAAACAGAGTCTTTGTTTGGAGAGCGTGGCCAGTAGCATGAATCGTAGCGAACTCATGAATGAGCGACGGGCGCCGCTCGACTTCCGTGTTTATACCTCAGATCCGGAAGCGGGGCCCTGGCAGCGGAAGTGGGGGTAGCCGTGCTGGAGGCCGTTGTCGAGGCAACGTGAGGTGTGTCCCTGCTCCGGTGCCTGTTCCGAGGAGAGGAAACCGTGACAGAGTCCCCGACGGCCCCGCCATGTCTTGTCTGGAGTCATAAAACTCTTGGATGAGCGCGGGGTCGAGGATATCTCGACGAGGCACCCAGGACCGGTGCTCGGGTCCGTAGCCCTCCCAATCCACCAGAAATTCGCAGCCTCTCCCTCGGCGCCAAACATCCAACAGCTTGTGGACTGTGTAGACCGGCCCGAAGGGGCCGGAGGCCCGGCGGCGGGCATCACGAGAGGGGAGGAGAAGGCCTTCCGTAGATGGGACACGTGAAACACGGGGCTAGTGCGGAGGGTTATGGGCACCGCTAGCAGATACGAGGCTGGATTAATGCGGCGGACCACCTTGAAAGGACCGACGTATCGGGGCCCTAACTTGGGGTTGGTAGACGTACCCGGAAGACCCATGACACGTACACCCGATCCCCCGTATGATAAATCAGCGCCGGGCGACGACGGCGATCCGCTCGACGCTTGGTAGCGTCCCTGGCAGCGCGGAGATGTCACCTGGGCCCACACACGGTGGAGTTGACGAACGGCGGCGTTTACGGAGGGGTAGGGTCCAGCCTTACTGTCGTCGGGGAACCAGGACGGGGTGATGCCGGTCGTGGCCTCGAACGGTGACACCCCCGTGGACGAGGTGACG
>JAQQZR010000908.1:0-36737 GCA_030068235.1 Notoglanidium macrostoma | reverse complement strand
GGCCCAGCAGGTTCAGCTTCCCAATCAGGTGCTGAGGAATGATTGTGTTGAATGCTGAACTGAAGTCTATGAATAGCATTCGTACATAGGTGTCCTTTTTGTCCAGATGCGTGAGAGTCAGATGTAGGGTGACGGCAATGGCATAATCTGTAGACCGGTTAGGGCGACAGGCGAACTGCAGGGAGTCCAGCGAGGGAGGCAGCAAGGTGTTGATGTGCCTCAAGACAAGCCCCTCGAAGCACTTCACCACAATAGTTGTGAGTGCGATGTGAAGATAGTCATTGAGGCAAGATACTGAAGACCTCTTTGGCACAAGAATGATGGCGCTGGCTTTAAAGCACTTCGGGATGACAGCGGTGCTCAGGGAGATGTTGAAGATGTCAGTAAAAACATCTGCCAGTTGGTCTGCACATTCCCCGAGCACTCTCCCAGGGACGTTATCTGGTCCAGCAGCCTTCCGTGGGTTAACCCCGCTAAGAGTTTCCCTCACATCTTCAGTGGTTAGTCGCAGCACTTACTCGCCGTGAGAAGGGGTGGTCTTCCCCGCTTTTACACCGCTCTGTGCATCAAACCGTGCAAAGAAGTTGTTCAGCGCATCTGGCAGAGAGGCGTCACTGCTGCACGTGAGTGTAATTGTCCTGTAGTCAGTGATGGCCTGGATGCCCTGCCACATGCGCCGCGTGTCGCCGCTGTCCTGAAAGTGGCCGTGGATTCTCTGGCCGTGTGCGCGCTTTGCTGCTCTGATGACCCGAGACAGTTTGGCCCTCACTGCTCTTAGAGCCGCCTTGTCACCTGCCCTGAAGGCGGAGTCACGGGCCCTCAGCAGCTCACACCCCTCTACGGTCATCCACGGCTTCCGGTTTGAGCGTGTAATCATGGTCTTGGAGACAGTGACGTCATCTGTGCACTTGCTGATGTAGCTGGTCACAGATGACGTGTACTCCACCAAGTTGGTGTTGTCACCTTCGGTTGCAGCCTCCCTGAACATATGCCAGTGAATGTGTTCAAAACAGTCCTGAAGAGCAGAGATGGCTCCTGCAGGCTAGGCTCTCACCCGCTTCAGAGCCAGCCCGGCGCGTCCGACGAGCGGCCTGCATGCTGGCATTAGCATAACAGTGATGTGGTTTGAGTAGCTGAGGTGGGGGCGGGGCTCCACGCGGTATGCGCCAGGGACATTTGTGTAAACAAGATCCAGTATGTTTGCCCCTCTCGTAGCAAAGTTCACATACTGGTGGAATTTCGGCAGCACTGACTTGAGATTTGCATGGTTGAAATCTCCAGCGACAATAAACAGTCCATCAGGGTGAACATTCTGTAGATCGCCAACAGCCTTGTACAGCTCCCAGAGAGCATCCTTAGCTTTAGCGCTGGGGGGAATGTACACTCCGATAATGAACACAGCAGTGAATTCCCGGGGTAAATAAAAAGGTTTGCATCTAACTGTCACAAACTCCACAAGCGGTGAGCAGTAGCTGGATATTAGCACAGAGTTCTTTCTCCATTCCGTTTTAATATAAACATACAAGCCACCACCGCAAGTCTTACCGCACAGAGCTACTTTCCTGTCGGCATGAAACGCAGTTAGCCCGGCTACTCTGTCGTTGAGCCATGTCTCCGTGAAAACAATGACACAGCAATTTCTGAACTCGTGCTGGGTAGTCCACTGGAGTTGGATATAGTCCAATCTATTGTCCAGAGAACATACGTTAGAAAGTATTATTGTTGGTAGGGGGGTCGGCTAGGATTAGCTCTTAGCCCAGCGCGGACCCCCGCCCGCTTGCCGCGCTTCCGCTTCCTCGCACACCGCTTTCAGCGGACCCTCCCCCGGCCCCGGGCATCAGGCGACACCGAGGACTGGAGGCCTGGTCTCCATAGCAACCCGAGGACGCGAAGCGTTTCCAAAAGGCCCTCCCGCAGGTCAGTTTTTGAGTATTTCTTTATATCCAGTAATGTTTCTCGTGGGTAGACATGAACACTGTTTGTCTCGGTGTCCATGTGCTGCCGGAGCTACGCCAAGAAAACAAAATAAAAACCAGAAAACACGATTATAAAAACAGAAAAGCACGATTTCAGATCCGGAGGGGCCGCTGCGTGCATATGGTTGCGCCGCCGACGTCAAATGACGTCAATTCATATGTTATATGAAACAAATGCACAATTTCAAATAATTTTAAATATTCATATGATTATGACTTAGTAAATTATATATTGTACATTTAAAGGCCAAACATACAATAGAACTATTTTGCTCATCTGAAAGATGCAGGTCCTTGCACCTTTTTTTAAGTCTTAACAAGTTTGTATTTTTACATACTTTAAGCTTTAGTAAATCAGGGTCCAATTCACAATTTGCAATTGTGTAGCCTTTTGTTTAAAAAGATGTCACAAAAGGCATCTTAACTGAATGCATTTTTCATATTTTTGTGAGTATTGTAAAAACATTTCAACTTCACCTGATTCCTCATTAAACACTTCAATTCCTTGTAAGTGTTTAATGAAAGTAAGTAATTTTCATTTTTTATAATATGTCTACACTGATTTGCTGTCATTTTACTAGCAAGAAAAAGTGCTTATTATATAAATATTGTAATGTCATATTTTGTGGAGGAACTTGGGTGTCTCTTAAAGTGACAGGGTATTATTATTATTATTATTATTATTATTATTATTATTATTATTATTATTATTGATATAATATATTTATGTAATAATAATAATAATAATAATAATAATAATAATAATAATAATAATAATACATTTTGCTATATTGAGCACCTTCATTTCAATGTCAAACTGTCAGGTATGGATCGCAAATGCAGAATTCTTTATTTAAACAAGGACAAGCAAAAACAACGAGGTGTGAACATGGGCTACATACTTGGCACAGAGTGGCATAACTCACCAGAAGTTTGACAAAGTCACAAACCAAACCCAGGACTTATATCAGGTGACTAATGGTGCTAAACAAAGGCCAAGGCCAGTTGTCTATGGAGTCAGAGGGAGAGTGACATCAACCGTGAGAACATGGGGTAATCCAAAAGACCATGAGGAGGAGTGATATCAACTATGAGGATAGAGGGCAGAGCAATGCTCTCTGTGAAGCATGAGAGGGGAGTGATGTACACAGGGAAGCTAGGGGGAGAAGTGATATTCACATAAGCTTGGAAACAGAGTAATGTGTGAGATGACGCAAGAAGGTGGGGTCGCATCCAAGGCAGAGTGAAGTCTGAGTTGAAGCAGGAAAGCAGAGTTAAATCCAAAGCTAAGTAGGGAGACACAACCTCTGAAGTGGAACCCAGTGGGTCGAGCAGGGAAACGTCCACAGCAAGGCTGTGCACTGTGGGGCATCACCTCTCTTTTCCTTTTCTTGGAGGTTGTTTGAAGTGCTGAGCCACCCTAAATGGGGCAGGAAGGATGCGAGATGGCTCCAGCTGGATTGGGAGCACCCTACTCAAAAGACCTACAGAGGGGATACAAGTCATCGAGCCATTCTCAGGCGGTTCTTAAGTAACTCTCCTCCCAGACCAAGTGGGTTTTTACCAGGAGGACTTCCTGTACCCTGAAGAATTCAGCTGCATGCATTTGATGATGTCAAACATTCTGACAAGTAAGGTAGATGGATGCAAATGCAGAATTGTTTAAATCATGAGCAAAAACAATGGCCATGAAAACAAAAAGCATGAACATGAATAAAAACTAGACTAACATAGGCTAAATTCTCATCACAACATGACATAAACAGATGCATGACAAAGACACAAACAAAACCCAGAACTTAAATAACATGACTAATAGTGTTAAACAAGGTGCAGTTGTGTATGATCAAGGGCATGTGAATAGATGCAGTGGCTGATGGATCTGGAATTTTGCTGTTTTCAGCATTGCCACAAGAGAAATCCAGTAGTATGCCATTTTCAACTCCTGTGTTATCAGCAACCTTTTCACAGCAGTACAGCATTAAAAATCTCTTTAAAAAAATCAACACAGAATCACATGATGGGTATGATAAAGTCCATGCAGAGGGTTCTGTATCATTTTGAAGGTCCTTATGCAGATGTGTTGGGAAGGGGAGGGGGTGACCTGCAGGACATTGTGGATATTTAGGGTTTTATATAAACTTTTTTTTTTTCAACAAGTATATAAATGAAGAAGTTTGATTTGGATTAAACTGATTGAAGTGACCAGTCAAGCCAGGTAATAAATATCTTATATATATTTTAATAAATATAAAATAATAAAGGCATTGATAAATATAATAACTTTCCAGAACTGTAACAAAGCAAAGATCACAGACCAATGGGGGTCTACAGTTGTAATTGCTTAAGTGAAGCACATAGCACAGTCAAAACATCCCTGCAGGTTAAATACACCTTAAGCTTATAAAACAAGGTTTTCATGATTGCAACACTACTGGGAACAGTGTTCAGATTAGACTAAGCATGAACTATAATGGCATGTGTGACGCCTGTGGCTATGCAGCCTCGCCATCAAAGGGAAGCGAGTGCTCTGGCCCTCAGACGACACACTGAAGCGAGGGCAACCGAGGACGAGCTGGCAAGACAGAGGCGGGGCTGCGAAACCTGGCACGGCTGTGACAGGGAGATAAAAAAAAGCACAAGGCAGCATGTGCGAGTGAGTTTGATTTCACATATGTCTCACGCTGATCTGCTCAGATCCTTCCAGCCTGCACAGATACTGCGAGCACTGAAGGAAACTCTACGCCCGCCCACTGCTGTGCATGCACTCACCGTCCGCTGCTGCGCCTTGCCACCACCAGCACCTTCACAAATTCACCGAGCACCTTCACTACGGAATCTGGTGATTAAATAAAGCACCTTGCACTGAAATTTTACCGGTTCTCTGGAGACTTTGTGTCACCTCCTGTGTTCCTGCTCACAGTGTTGGAGAATGCAGGCAGGAGATGACACCACGGCTCTGGCCACCATCACCGTCAATCCCGTGGTGAGACATTTCCTTGAGTCCTCATTGGAACAAAGCCAGGTGAATCAAGAACTCATCCAAGGGCTCCAGGTTATGGCGCAAGAGCTAGTCACTCTCAGGCATGTCCCCATGACCTCCCCGAATCCCACCCAAGAAGCGCTGAGACACCTCACAAAAATGTCCAGTGAGGACGATCTGGAAGCATACTTAGCTACATTTGAAAACACCACAGAGAGAGAGATAGCCGAGAGGGGGTTGGTCACGTATACTCGACCCATTGCTCACCGGAGAAGTGTGGAATGCTTACTATGTACTCGCACCCAAGGAAGCTGAGGAGTATAATATCCTGTGGGCCGAAATCCTAGCCCGCTGTGGATTATTCCATCAGTGGTCCTATCGACGTGATCAAGAGACCCGAGTACAAGTACATGAGCTCTTCAGAGCCGCCCGCTCCAACCTGAGAGGCTGACTGCTTGATAAAATTGTGCAGCGTGTGATGGTGGATCGCTTCCTATGGGGTCTGCCCATGGAGGAACAATGCGCCATGAGGATGATGGCTCCTACCGACATCAGAGAGCTCAGAGACGTCCTGGTGACAATGGAGATGGGAAAAACACGACTCCGAACCTGGGGAATCTAACCTGTTTACCACCCAGCCTGCCCAATAGGACCCAGGCACTGCTAGGCACCTCGGCCCACCAACCAAGCCAGCCCAACCACCGGCCAAGACATATCCATGTCCACAGAGCCGGAGAGGGCCCCATTGCAGAAACCCTAGCTGGCGGCCTGTACTGTCCACTGTGTTCCACTACCAGGGACACCTACCCTCCTCCGGAAGCCCACGTTGGCTCTGTTGGACACTGGCAGTGCTGTCACCCTAGTGCAGCCCTCCGCATTGCCAGCGGTCTCTTGTCCGATGGGCCAGATCAGAGTCACCTGCATCCACAGTCAGGTACGAGAGGTCCTGGCCGCAGAGATATGCCTTGGGCATCAATAAGGTGAGTGGCCAATAACAGCGGGGTTAATTGAATCTCTCCCTGTACCCCTCCTCATAGGTAGAGACTGGCCCCGGCTGAGAGACATGCTGAGGGATGAGAAACCACACTGGAGGAGAACCTGCCACCCAGGCCGCCAGAGGTCCGCCGCAGTGCCCATTGCCACTCTCCTTGCAGAGGATGAAGCCACCGCTGCCAAGGCCAGTGCAGAAGGTGAGTCCTCCTTCCACACTATGGGCATGGACCTGATGACAAAGTCTGCCCGAGGCCATGAGTACGTACTGGTAATGCTGGACTATGCAACAAGATATGGAGGTGGTCCCCCTATGGAAAGCAACCTCTATGAACATCACCAGAGCTAACTCTCCTCTTTAGCCGGGTGGGGATACTGAAAGATATCTTGACGGACTAAGGCACCCCATTCATGTCCAGACGGATGAAAGACCTGTGCCGGCTGCTTCAGGTACACAATTTACATATGTCAGTATATCATGCCCAAACAAAACAGCTTGGTGGAAAGATTCAATCAAACCTTAAAACGCCTCCTATGCCAAGTCGTCGAGGAAGAGGGCCGAAACTGGGACCTACTCCTCCCTTTCATGCTGTTCGCTGTCTGCGAAATGCCCCAAGCATCCACGGGATTCACCCCTTTCGAACTCCTATTCAGGCAGCGACCGCAGGCCAAGGAGGCCTGGGAGACTCAGCTGTCACCTCTATGCTCTCTTGTAGAATATATGTAAGATATGAAGGATTGGATTGAGAGGGTACGGCCCATGGTGAGAGAGCACATGGAGGCCACCCAGTGAGAACAGTGGATGACATACAACAGAGGCATTCAACCTAGAGAATTCCAGCCCGGGGAAAAAAGTCCTCCTACTCATCCCGAGCGCCTCCTGTAAGTTGTAGCCATAAGTAAGTAAGGCATGTTGTACATCGTGATGGAGAGAGTAGGCCAGGCCAACTACCAACTGCAGCAGCCAGGTAAACAAACTGTCTAAAACATATCACATTAGTCTGCTAAAAACATGGATAGAACAAGTTGCCTCCTTCGCAGCCAATGTTTTATGTTTTACAGGGCCAGAGGATGCTGTGGAGGTTGGGGCCGGATCTCACACCCCCCCAACAACAGGACCTAGCAGAAATGCATACTCAGTTCAAGGATGTGTTCTCAAAAGAGCCAAGCCTGATGGCTCAATCCGCCTTTGCAACGATTTCTGTAAACTCAATGAGGTCTCAGAATTCGACGGCTATCCAATGCCACGGGTGGATGAATTGATTTAGCGGCTCAGGAGGGCTTGCTTCATCTCAACACTGGATCTTATGAAGGGGTATTGACAGGTGACAACAACATTCCTGACCAAATCATGGTTTATCACCCCCGTTGGCCATTGGCAGTATCGAATTCTCCTCTTCAGCCTACACAGAGCTCCTGCGACATTCCAGCAGCTCATGGATATAATCCTGCGACCCCACTGGAGCTTAGCTGCCATGTATCTAGGTGATGTCCTTATTCATTCATCCACCTGGGAAGCTCATGTATACCACCTATAAGAAGTCCTCAATGAGTTACGGAAGGCTGGGCTCACGGCTAATCCCCGAAAGTGCCACCTGGGGCTGACAGAGGTACAGTACCTGGGGTACCAGATCAGCACAGGGCTGCTGAAACACCAGAAGCAGAAAGTGTAGGTGGTATGAGAAAAAAAAAACAGGTACGTGCCTTCTTGCGGTTAGTGGAACCTACGATTTGTACCAAACTTCGCCTCTTTAGCTGGTCCCCTCTCAGATTTGAAGCGGAAAGGTGAACCAGAGATGGTCCATTGGAGTCCTGAGGCTGAGGTGGCTTTTTGACAGCTGAAGATGGTGCTAACCAACGAACCCGTACTGTGAAACCACGACTTAGATTGGCCTTTTCTGGTCCAGATAGATGTCTCAGAGATGGGCCTGGGAGCAGTAGTAGCACATGAGTCTGACGGAGAGGAGAGGAGATTAAAAGAACATAAGGCAGCGTGGGCGGGTGAGTTGGATTTCGCATATGTCTCATGATAATTTGGTTGATTTTTTATTCTCACAGACTTGCTGTGAAAAGCTGCTCAGATCCTTCCAGCCTGCACGGATACTGGGAGCACTGAAGGAAACGCTACGCACGCCCACTGCTGTGCACGTTCTCACCATCTGCTGCTGCGCCGAAACTTCAGAATGCTGTTCCGGACATTCCAGCTCCTTGCCACCACCAGCACCTTCACGAATTCACGAGCACCTTCACCGCGCACTCTGAGTGATTAAATAAAGCACCTTGCACTGAAATTTCACAGGTTCTCTGGAGTCTTAGTGTCACCTCCTGTGTTCCTGCTCACACATAAATCATAAAAAAGGTAGCTGAAAACCTCAGTGAAAATAAAATTGTGTGATTGCTAAAGTTATGTGTCACTCTTCAATCAATGTACAAATGAATATGAAACCGACATGTCAGCTAAGAAGCACAGATAAATAGTAGCAATTGCTCAGTTGTCAGCAGTTTGTTAAAGTTGTCACTAAATGCTACTTATTACAGATGATCAATGTGTACTGTTGAGATTTTTATTGATGCAAACTGTGTGAAACTGTCAATAGCACAGTAATAATCTGGATACCAATACCCATATTTTTACATCATGTCCAAAATTAAAAGTGTGATAGTTATTATTGACAATTTCAATCATCTGGTTTGCTAAAATTGGGTTTATGTTGCCAAAATATAATATAATACCATTATTAAGTCTATGTATGCCAAACACCATTCATGATTAAACAATATGTAGCCTACTTAATGAACACTGTTAATTAAGTGGAGACCTGCTCTTCCATGACTCACTAAAGCAAATGCAACGAAGAGTTAAGTAGGCAAAGAAGACACTAAATGTATCCAAAATTTCCCTTGCAAATGAACAATTTGCTGCACACTGAGGTGGTGTGAAGGGTATTATTGCCACCTCACCACTCCAGGTCCCCTACTTTGCTCCTAAACCTAATCTTGGGTGAAGCTTGTGTAACAACACAGCTACAAAATACTGTTTATGGATGTGGGACAGCCAGTTAGAAAAATGTAAACCGTTAAGTGAGTTTAAACATGCTTAATCACATACTGGTATCAGTGTACAATGTGGCACAGTCAGTAGTAGCATTAGTCAGCCCAGCTAGATCCTTATGTCAAAATCATACCTCATCCTTACAGGAAACTCACAAGGACAGAGAAAGGAACAACAAAGCAAATGCCAAACAATCAAACAATACTAATAATATATTCAAAGTTCTTAAACAGAGTAAACACCCAAAAAAAGTATGTCTATTTCTAGCTCATATTAGTCTGATGCCATATTAGTATGTCTCCTTCTGTAAAGTGACATACAGTGATGTAAGTGTATGCTGGTAATTCATTCCATGCTGCATCATAATGTAATTGACTATTCAGACTCACCCCATAACAGATAAAAGGAAGTGCTGCATTACAATTCTGAACAGTTCATTTTCCAGAATCACTTGTCCTCATAGCAGTACAGTCACCAGATGTGGAACTTGGTTGCCCAGTTTCTGAAAAAGAGGCTCCACTTGTCAGACGACGCCCAGGTGTCTAGAAACAAGCCGATCCAGACAAAGACGCCTCAACCGACAAGCTCTATCAACTGCTTCTGTTCCCATGGAGAGCAGATTGTTGCCAAGTCAGTGTAGTAGCTTCAGCAGCTGAGCATCTTGCCAGGTTTTGTAAGACTGAACCATGATGTATCCTTTTCCCTCTTTAACATGACATGAATAGAAAAAGCTAGCAGAACATCATTATTTTAAATTGGACATTTGTACATAAATGTTTTGTTGACTTACCATAGTAGCACACAAAATATAGCAGTACTGTGCAATTGTAATCATGCCAGAGACTGTTGATATTAACTCCACCTTGTCCAGAACCATTTGGCCTCTTTGCATCCCAGTTGCTTTAATTGGATAGAGGCTCATCCCCTCGAGACCAGCCCCACTGTGCTTGTGTACCTCTGCTTAATCCAATCCGTAAAGAACCACTGTAGACAGGAACTTCATTCATGATACTATTCACATCATTAATGCTGTCTATGGTTGCCAGATCAGTGAACCTGACTCTGCAGTATCTCTGAGCATCGAGCCATGTTCTTGGATTAGACACATAGTAGTACTGATGAGTGACAGGCTGGAGTCCTGAATGAAGGAAGGACAGTAGGAAGACAACTTTCATCATCAATTGTACAATTTCAGCTGGAAAAAATCCTTTCCTAATTTTCTGACTGTTGAGAAAGCTAGCATATGAAAAAATTAGGAGCTAATTATTTAAAAACATTTCAGGGTAAGTACATCCTTATTAAGTCAGTTTTGTAGAATACTGAGCCCAACAATTAATTATGTACCAAAGTAGCCTAAGATTTAAAATATTTGCAAGATTTGATAAGATTTGCAAATTATTTTTATAGCTTAGTTAGTTAAAATTGCGGAAGTATGGCAGTTTTATAGTTAATATAGTTTCTTTTTTTTTAAAGATTTTTGAAGAGATTGAAAAGCCATTTCATGGGTGTCCTTAAGCAGTGTAATAAAATTAATTATTAAAATTTACTTCCATAACAAATGAATGGCATTTTGAGGTCACATCCTGTACTGATCCATTTCCCAGAATTAGCCACCACCATGGCACCACTTTTATCAACAAGAGATGTCTCTGCATTCCCTGATGCCCAGTATCGGAATGATGAGACTCCTCCATCAGACCACTGTGAGGAGATCAGGCCAATCCATGAAAGTCCAGAGAAACCAATGAAAGCCCCATAGTCTTCAGCACTGTCCATGATGGCCAGATCTGTGTAGTGTTGTTTGCAGTAAGTCTGGGCATCTGCCCAAGTCTTTGGAAGTGGGACCATTATGAATGTTTTGTTAGCAGCTGGTGAGTCTGGTCAAGGATGCAGTTATAAATGCATATTTAACCATTTATATATGTTTGACTGTGAAAAAACAATTTTCTTCAAATTTTGACATTTTCTCAGTAAGCTACAGATCTGTTTTCTTCCAATTATTTGTACCATCTCCACTCTAACCACTATAAATGTTACCCTGTTTCAAATGATGAGTCTTTGTTCTGTTGGGTTGATATTGTTAATCAGAAGCATAAACTATGTTCACATAAATCTAGTGCTAAAATAATTAAATTACCATCAAAACAGAAGAAAAAAAAAGATTTGAACAGAAGTAGTCATGCCATCCATTAGAATTAAACAGTTCACATACTGCTTATGTATTTTCTTAATTTGGTTCATAAATGGTCCAGTTAGTATAGTTGGAGCTGAGAGAGTCTCCTGCAGACCAGGCCCAGCTCATGTTTATGCAAGGCATGCAAACTACAGTCTATGAATGGGAGGAGAATAAAAAACTTAATATCAGTCTAAAGGACATCATTTTTTTCCCCAATATGGATATATTCATTGCAGCATAAGGTTTACAGTTGTCGCGCTTCCTGCTCTCCCCACAAGAACTACACGAACTGACGCTCCGCACGTTACCACAGCGATGCCGTCAAATGCACCGTCAACATCCGGGGTCAAAGTTCCACTTCCAGGTCGTGGGATATAAACACGGTAGTCCCGGACTACTCTTTGCTTGTTCATGAATTCTAGCACGGTTCAAGTTACTAACTCTACACTTTTCCCATGAGTGTTCTTCCTCTCGGAATTATCCTGGTCCGTTTTTCCCGGTTAAGGTTTATTTTGGCGTTTCACTCCAAACGCCAGGTTTGATTTCCGTTATTGTGCATGCACGTTTTAGTTCCGTGTTTGGTCTCCCACTGGACTTACTGCTTCACGCTCCGATCCACGCTCCCACTTCGTCATTGCCACAGCATGCGTCGGATACTCAGCGCCAGCATAACATAGATTGGCCCCTCTCTGCTTTACTGCTACCCCGCGCTGCAACTGCCTGGGATACGCCCGGCGCTACGCCCACCTCTAACCATTCCTCGGTAATACCATTGGCTCTCTCCGTTCGTGCACATCGCTGCACTTGTGGTTTCAACCACTTCGTCTCACCTGAACGCTACAGCATGAACGAGCCAGTGGAGACGACAGCAGCCATGCAGGAGCTCAAGACTATGATGGGTCAACTATTGAGCACAGTACAGCAGCAACAAGCTATGTTACAGGGATTTGGAGATAACTATGCCCAGCTAGCCGGGGAGGTTCAGAAACTTTGAACTTTCTCTCCATCGGCAATCGCAACACCCACGCACCTACCCAGCAGGGCCATAGCCACCACGCCTCGGCCATGCGTGACGGCACTTGCTCCCCCACCTGTTTTCACTGGTGATCGTGATGCCGTGCAGGGATTTATCACCCAGTGCACTTTAATCCTGCGTCTTCAAGCCCCTCAGTTCCCTAACGAAGACGCGAAGGTTGCATATGTTATCTCCTGACTCGGTGGTCATGCACTGGATTGGGCCACCGCCATGATGGACCAACAGGATGCCGTTCCACACTGAACCATCACTCCCAGAAGCACCGACCCACTCTGAGAACCACCCCGAACCAATGCAGGTTGTCCGCTCCCACCATTACAGGGATGAATGAGCGCGACATTTCCAGGAGGGGCTGTGTTTATACTGTGGACAGCCTGGTCACCTTATCCAGTCGTGCCCCGTCCGACCGAAGAATCCCAAAGACAGGAAATCCCAGCGCCTATCAGGCCATGGGGCAGCTCTGATAGGCGTCATACTACCTCACGGCTCCGTGGACCGATGTGAAGTTCCCATCTCTCTCACTTGGTCCTCCAATCCTAACCTGAAACTCCAATTCAAGGCTCTCATTGATTCTGGTTCCGAAGTCAATCTCATCTACCGATACCTGGTCCAACGCCTCCATATACCTCATCGCACCTGCCCCTCATCACGGTCGGTTACTGCTCTAGATGGACGACCCCTAGGTAAGGGTTGCCTCGACGAACTCACGGAACCGTTGCATCTCCTATCTCTGGGTAATCATCATGAACATTGTTCATTCTTCCTCATGGACATACCCAATGGACCCATTGTATTTGGATACCCCTGGTTGGCCACCCATCAACCTCAGTTCGACTGGGCTAAAGGGAAGTTAACCCACTGAGGCCAACCCTGCATGGGTCACCTACAAGAAGGCCTCCACGATTTACCAGCCCGTTACCAACTTCACCCCCGCTAATACGGCTAACACGTGCATTGGGGAGGGTTCCCCTGACATGACTTTGGTACCTTCTCAATACCATGACCTCGCCCAAGTATTCAGCAAGAATCACGCCTCCTCACTACCACCTCACAGGGAATACGATCTAGACATCGATCTCTTACTGGGCAGCCCCCCCAGGGGATGTCTTTACTCCCTGTCTAAACCTGAAACCCGGGCCAGGGAGGAATACATTTCTGAGGCACTTGCCCATGGCTTGATCAGACCCTCTACATCTCCCGCGGCTTCCCCATTCTTTTTTGTGGGTAAGAAGGATGGCTTATTTTGTATTCGTTTACCTAGACGACATTTTCTCCACCGACCTCGAGGCACATCGCCGACATATTCGACAAGTCCTCCAGTGCCTTCTTCAACACCAACTCTTTGTAAAATTGGAGAAGAGCAAATTTCACACCACCGCCACGTCCTTCCTCGGATTCATCATCACGCCTCAAGGGATGTCCATGGACCCAGCCAAGACTACCACCATCACCCAGTGGCCCATGCCTAGGACCATCACACAGCTCGAATGCTTCCTGGGCTTCACCAATTTCTATTGACGCTTTGGAATTACAGCACGGTGGCCCATGCCCTCATGTCTCTGCTTCATGGTAAGCCAGGAACGCTACTCTGGAATAAGGAATAAGCCTTCGGCACCCTCAAAGCTCGATTTGTCTCCGCTCCCATTCACACTCACCTGGATCCCACAAGATCTTTTGTTGTGGAGGTGGATGCCTCATGCAATGGAGTGGGAGCTATTCTGTCTCAGACATTTGCCGCGGAAAACAAACTCCACCCCTGCGCTTACTTCTCCTGGAAACTTGGCCCCACGGAACAGAGGTACGATGTAGGGAACCGGGAACTATTAGCCGTCAAATTAGCCTTGGAGGAATGACACCACTGGTTTGAAGGGGCCGACCATCCATTCCTCATTTGGACGGATCATAAGAACCTGGAGTATCTCCGCGAGGCCCGACGTCTCAACCTCCAACAATCCAGATGGGCCCTGTTTTTCACTAGGTTCAGGTTCACCATTTCCTATCGGCCGGGGTCCAAGAACAGCAAACCTGATGCACTCTCACGCCTCCACTCGCCGGATGACAACCCTGATCCCCCATCCACCATCCTGGATAAGAAGTGCGTAGTTGGTCAGGTTTGATGGTCCCTCCTGGGGGAGATTCACCAAGCGTACGAGTCCGAACGACCTCCAGGTGACACCCCTCCTAACACCACCTTTGTTCCTATCACTCTCCATCCCCGTGTCCTTTGATGGGGTCACGAGGAGAATCTGGCCGGTCACACGGGACATCTACGCACCCTAGAAGTAGTCCAATGCCATTTTTGGTGGCCTTCCATCAAAGAAGACGTATGGGTCTACGTCCAAGCCTGCTCCATCTGTGCCCTTAACAAACCCGAGAATTGACGCCTTCAAGGTCTACTCCAGCCTCTTCCTATTCCCCGATGCCCTTGGTCTCACATCTTTCTAGATTTCATATCAGGACTCCCTGATATGAACACCATCATCTTAGTGGTAGTCGATCGGTTCATGAAGTTCACCCATTTTTACGCCCTCTCGGCGTACCCCACAGCTCAGCAGATGGCCAACGCAATCATCAGGGAGGTGGTAAGATACCATGGTCCTCCTGTGGACCTACTAACTGACCGAGGTCCCCAGTTCATCGCCCGGTTCTGGCATCAATTCTGGAGACAGTTGGGGGTGGATGTCAGTCCCACGTCTGGATATCACCCTCAATCCAATGGTCAAACTGAACAGATCAACCAAGAACTCATTAAATATCTCAGATGTTACTGCTCCTCTCACCCCTCCACATGGTCCAAGCATCTCCTCATGGTGAAACTAGCCCACAACCAACTCTACACCTCTTCTACCAGGATGTCACAATACGAGGCTGTCACAGGGGTCGACCCTTCCTGGTTCCCTTGACGACAGGGTCCCCGACCCCATTCCCTCCATCAACACCGCCGTCAATCAACTCCATCGGATTTGGGCCCAGGTCTGTCGGAACCTTAAAGCCTCTAGGAATGCCACCAAGCACCGGGCTGATTGCTGCCGCCGTATAGCATTGGTTTATCACCCCGGAGATCGGGTGTACGTATCCGTTAAAGGACTCCCGGGAACGTCGGCAATCACGAACTGGGATCTCGTTATGTGTGGCCGTTCAAGGTGGTCCATCGCATTAACCCCCGTCTCGTACCAACTGGCCGTTCCACGAACCCTCCGCACCAGCCCAGTGTTCCACGTCTCTCTCCTTCGTAAAGCCTTCTCCTCCCCATTGTCCACGCCCCCGCCACTGAACCTCCGCCTCCTAAGGACTTTGACAGGGAGCCAGCCTACACGGTTAGTAAGTTGCTGGAGTTCCGTCGCCGTGGGAGGGGTTACAAATTTCTGGTTGACTGGGATGGCTATGGCCCTGAGCACCAATCCTGGGTTCCTCGCCGAGACATTCTGGACCCTGCCCTCATTCAGGAATTTTATGACTCCAGGCCTGACTTGGCTGGGCCATCGGGAGCCGGCCTTTCGGGGGGTATTCTGTCGCGCTTCTTGCTCTCCCCACAAGAACTACAGAATGGTCACACAGAAGCTGTCAGTGTTTCTAAGTAAGTAGATTTTCTTAAAGAAGCATATACAAGTTCTTAAAAAATCATCTGGTTATCTGAGTCAGTGAAAACAAATCAGAATACTGACTGATTTGGTTTGCTCATGGAGTTTTATTTATTTACACAGGTCAAAATACATTTTAGGAGCTGGTGCCTCAAAAAGGCACATTGCCAAAAGAATAGTGGCACAGTCAAAGTTCATTTTCAGCATATAACATATGCACAATGCAAAGGAAATGTAAAGTAATTAATATAAATTAAAAATTTTTGAACAACAAAAGAACAGAACAATTAAGATTATACTGAAAACAAAAAGTTTTAATCCATTAAGTGGTATCAGGAAATTTCAGTAAGCTTCAATATCAATATTTGCTATTCTTCAAAAATACTTAATTAATTTATATTTCCTTTACCTTGTGCATATACAATACTGTGCAAAAGTCTTGAGCCACCCTACATTTGAGTACAAATTTTGTTATTTAGATATTTATTTGATGAATTCTGTTTTTGTTTCTGTATTTATTATTCTGTATTCTGAATTCTGCATCATTTAAAAAAAGAAGCATGTGTGACAGTCAAAGTCTACAGATGGACTCTGGCAGCTTCTTTAAGAAACTCAGTAATACTAACCAGCTCATTTCCATAAAACTGTACAAATTGAACCTGGGACCAAATATTGTCTTTGTTTATTTATTACTGTTTACTGCAAGACTTTTGCACAGTACTGTATGTTAAATCTGACTGTGCCCACACGTGCTTTGGCAGTGTGCCCATTTTTTTTAACCTTGAGATTTTTTTTGGACAACATATATCATATAAGAAAATGTACCTACTTAGAAACAGTAGTGACTGTACTGGAACTTAAGTGAACTTATGTGACCGTACTGGATAAATGGACTGGTAGTCATTCAGTATTTGGTATAAGTGTGGAATATACAGTATTGTAAATGTGCCATTACATCTGAAATCAGTTCTCTCTCTCTCTCTCTCTCTCTCTCTCTCTCTCTCTCTCTCTCTCTCTCTCTCTCTGTCTCTGTCTCTCGCTTGCGTTCTCTTTCTGTCTTATCTGTTTGATATTGATTAAGTTCAAGTCAGAAATATATATATATATATATATATATATATATATATATATATATATTTGCAAATGTGTGAAGATTAGCTATGAGGCATTTAAGACTTCCACAGTCCTAATTGGCCATTTCTATTCTCCTCTCAATGTAATTACTGTTAACACCAAAGTCAGCCTAATGTATTTCCCCCTTTTTTCACATGAAATTATGATATTAGTTCTGTAAAGCAATTTGCATTCAGGAACCTTGAACATCTAAAATTTTTACAATTTATAAACCTTACTTTGTATATGAATATTCATATACAAAAATTGATGTCCTTTATACAGATATGGTGTTTTTTATTCTTTTCCCATTCATACACTGTAGTTTGCATAATGCCCTCTCCTGTGAAGCATGAAGGTTATCCCAGACAAGGGGACATGTCTTCGTGACTATGACACAGTTTTATTGGCTTGACCTCTACTGTATGCTTTGCTTCACCTCGAGAAAAAAAAAGGTCCTAACTTCTTTGGTATTTTTTTTAGATTTGAATGTTATTTTGCATATGATGGGATGACTTTCTGGTACACTGACCCACCAAATGCAGGAAATGAAAAAGGGGCACGTACATTGTTAATTCTTTGGGATGGAATGACAATGTTTGTTCATCATCTTTACTTCTACTCTTTTGATGGTAAAACCTCAACACAACAGAACACAGACTCATAAGCTGAAACTGGTGTTCGGACAAATAATTAAAAAATAGCAAGGGTTAATGACAGTTGTTTGAAAGACGTTTTTTGACTTAAATGTATAAGTTAATTTGCCCAAAAGAAGATGTTGGATGTTGCTGCAACTGGATTCTAGAAAACAGCCAAAAAGGACAAAGAAAAAATCTGGTTTTACCATTTTTTGCCAATAATATATTTAGACTTTTCTACCTTAAGATAGCGAAAATAAATGTTGCTAAAACAATATATTTTTATTTTATTATTTTTTTTTATTTAGATTTCATTCTAGCCTTACCTTTGCAGTCTGCCTAAAAAGACATGTTGGGACAGAGCCAGTTTAACAAATGAAGTGTTTATTACAGGCAGTCTGCCTAAAACATTGTTTAAACTGCTTAAAAACAGCCAGGTGAGATTTTCTAACAATTTAATCAGGTTTTTGGATAGTTACATGACATAGCAAAATAGACACCAGTCTAAGCGATTCAGTCTGTAATCAGATATTGGCTGTGAGAAAGCACAGCATCATCAAAGAAGAGAAAACTGCTTACACCCTCTGAACAGCCAACAGTGAACATATATTTAAAATTATTAAAGGATATTAGTAACAAGATATTTAACCAACAGAAGTGAACTGACAACTGATTTTCCCATGTAATATCAAACAGGGATCAGCAGACCGAAGGGATGAGGATTGCTCCAGTTTTTCAAATGCCACAATTGAATTTTACCTTTGGCTTTGAATCTGATGCGGCTGATACTCAAAGTGCTAACTCATTTCCTTTAGTAAAAAATTGTCTGCTCATTGGGGGCACCAAGACATTTCCCAGTGGCCAGGCCTGCTGTGAGCAGTCAACTGGATGAGTGTCAACAAACATACTGTAACAAGTCATGAGCCTATCAACCAGTGAGCTACACTAAATTGAAGTACAACCACTGAAGTACATTAGATTGCACTGGGAGTCTTTCAGTGGAATTAGAATTAAATCTTTAAATGCAGTTTTCTACTGAAGTATATAGGATCGGTTCGCAGCCGAGTGTGAAGCGGTTGGGATGGGAATCAGCACCTCCAAATCCGAGACCATGGTCCTCAGCAGGAAAAGGGTGGAGTGCCCTCTCAGGGTCGGGGGTGAGATCCTGCCCCAAGTGGAGGAGCTTAAGTATCTTGGGGTCTTGTTCAAGACTGAGGGAAGAAGGGAGCGTGAGATCGACAAGCGGATTGGTGCGGCATTTTTTTTACTTTTGGTGAATGACAGGCATGCAGTCACTTATGAACATTTTCACAAAACATGTTGGTTAAGTAGAGATCAGTTTCAAGTCATGGGGAAATCTAGTGCTGACATAAGAAAAAGCATAAGAAAATAAATGAATGAATGTAGGCTATTACCAAAGGTTTAAGGGTAATTTCTTCCCATTTTCTGAATTCACAAATCAGCACGATAATAATAAGCCATTATTCATATTTTTTTTGTCCATGTACAAAGTTTTTATAGCAAAGTTTCATTCAATATTCTCAGACTTTCATTCCATATATTTCAGTCATTTTATATATATATATATATATATAATATACTTGCTTCAGACTTATTTGTGTCAGAAATAGACTTTTAATTATATATCACAAGTTTACTCTGATTAAGTGCTTTCAACATATTATTAGCGCACTTGCCCCCTTTGAAAAGATATATTGAGTAGAATTTACACTTCAAGTGGTTTAAACCACATTAAATGTACACGTATTAATGATGGCAATTATATCACCAAATTGTTTGGCATTTGCTTTGTTGTTGCTTTCTCTATCCTTGTGAGTTTCCTGTAAGAGAATGATGTTGGCATCAGGATCTAGCTGGACAGACTAATGCTACTACTGACTGTGCCAAATTGTACACCGATACCAGGACGTAATTAAGCATGTCTAAACTCACTTAAGAGATTACACTGTTCTGACAGCCTCGCCCACGTCCATAAACAGTATGTTCAGCTATTGTGTTTCAAAAGCTTCAACCAAGTTTAGGTTTAGGACCCTGGAGCAGTGAGGTGGCAATACTATCCTTTACACCACCTCAGCATGCAGCAAATTGATCATTTGCAAGGGAAATTTTTTATACATTTTGTGTCTTCTTGGCCTACTTACTTCTTGGTTGAATTTGCTTTAGTGAGTCATGGAAGAGTACACTCCTGGGCAAAAAAATGAGGCAAACCCAATAATGCAAAACATTAAGCTTTTAATGGTCTCAACAGCAAATTGTTGGTCAGGAAAATTAGCGCGACTTAAACAAATAGATAAAGTAAATCTTTTGGATAAGTCTTGTGAGTAAACTTGCCGATTGCTTTTTACAGAAAGAAGAGTCCATGTTGTTCCACTCAATGTTAATGTCCTCAAACAGAAGAGATTTTTTTGAAAATTTTGAACACCCAGACAAGTTCGTTTAAATTTTATATCATTTAAACATTTAAATCTTTTCATGATTTTCTCTTTGGCCGTGTTTACACTTGGTTTTGCGTCTTGAGCATTCAGATCACAAAGGACTGCCACGACAAGTCGCTGTTTACACCTATGTTTATCATGCGTCTCCAAAGTGTCCAGCTGACCGCTTTTGTTCAAATTTCGTTACTGACTACATCACTTCCGCTAGAAGGTCAAAGGTCCCCTTGCAAAATTGTATAAAAACGTTAAACCTGCAACATACCATAATTTTTTTGCACTCCAACCACGTACATCGGTGCTCCTCTTTATTTTTTTCTAGCGTGTCACGCTTTTACCAAAACAATTACCGCGTATAGCATTAATGACATATTTTCTTGTTGCATCCGTGTTGCAGACGCATTGGAACACATTAGCATTTACACTACGGAAGATACGTGGTTAAATGCGTCCCAGACCACCTCGGCAAGGGGTTTGAGCGAATATGTCTTGCATGCATCATTATCCAGTTGTGATCATATCGCCTGAGATGCATATTAATACCAAGTGTAAATGGGGTCTTTGCGTACCAGAAGACTATGTAAGTGAACTTCCCTGTTTCCAGCTTTCACCTCCAACGGTTTCAGCAACAAGCATTGATGAGCAAAAGAAGGCCGAGGTCTCAAGAGTGCTTTTAGTTCTTGTTAATTTTGATTAACAAGTGATTTTTGTTGAGACCATTAAAAGCTTAATGATTTGCAATATTGGGTTTGCCTCATTTTTTTTTTTTTTTGCACAGGAGTGTAGGTCTCCATTTAATTATCATTGTTCATTAAGTAGGTTACATATTGTTTAATAATACCCTGCATAGGTTTAAGAACAGTATTGTATTCAACATAAAACTCAGTTTTAGCAAACCACATTATTGAAATGGTCAATAATAATTTGATCACACTTCTTTTAATTTTGGAAATGATTTAAAAATATTGGTACTGGTATCCAGAAAACCACTCTGCTGTTAACAGTTTCACAAAGTTTGCTTCGATCAAAATGTCAACAGAACCCAGGCACAATCTGTAATAAGTAGCATTTTGTGACAACTTTTTAACATATTTTTACAACTTTTTAAAACATTTTATTTAAAATTGCTTATGAGTGCTCAGTGCAACTGTTAAATTGGTTTATCAATTTCTTTTGGACACAATAACTAAAACTGTACTGTTATGGAAAAAAATATCTTCAGACATTCAGGCTAGACTGATCTTTAAAAATTTGACACTTGAAAAAAAAACATGTAGAGCATGCATATGTGTTCATTTTATATCCTCCAGAGGAAGGAAAGGAAAGTAGAATATATGGACATGAACTGACCATTACTGTTGAGAGAGAGAGAGAGAGAGAGAGAGAGAGAGAGAGAGAGAGAGAGAGAGAGAGGGAGCTAGGGAGAGAGAGAGAGAGAGAGAAAGAGAAAGAGAGAGACAGAGAGACTTTGACTATTACACTCCTTTATTTTAAATAGTTAAAAGCATAAATAATAGATAGATAGATAGATAGATAGATAGACAGACAGACAGACAGACAATATAAGGGTATAAGGTTAAACATAACAGTGAACAGTTTGAATATACAGATCTACCAGTCTAGTTCTGGTACAAAGGAAAGTTCCTCGTCCTCTACAGAATACAGAGCTTTCTCACAACACCACACTTCCTCAAACATCATCAGAACCCTCATACTCTTTTAAAAGTGAAAATCAATCTGAATTCTTGATTTAATTAGTCTAGAGAGAATTCTTATTGTGTACGTCTGTGTTTTGCGGTATCTTGTTTTTCCGGCTCATGTATATTGCCATTTTGGCCTGGCCGAAGACAAAGTTAATCAGCTGGCACTTTAATCTGCTACCCTTGACATATTTAAAACCATAGATAAAAATCTGAAGGGTACAAACCACATCAATTGACTGAATGTTCTGCAAATAAACAAACAATTGGCTGCAGCATTGTGCAAAGGCATGAAAAACATTTTCTCTTTGTGAACAGAACAAGCATTCCTGTGAGACCTCAGGGTTTAACATGCAGATAAAAGATTTCACAGACACAATTACATGTAAAATCCTCCACTGGAGGTCAGCAACCTTGTTGGCTAATGCTGGTTTATACAGTGTCCTCCACTCTGGTGTAAAATTATCATTAAAACCCAGTATACTTCTCCATGGAGAGTCCACCCTCCCATTCAGTCTTTTCTTGTTTAACACTGTCACACAAGCCCTGAACAGCAGCTTACTCAACACCATCTCAATGTTCATTTCCCCTTCACCCCTGCACTCCAGGAGGGGACTCCCAGGTCTGGAGCGATGGAACTTCTATTAGTCCAGTCAGGTTGCTTTTGTAGTCCCTCAGCTGTATATGCTCCTCTGATGTTAGTGTTTACGCCCAGTGGTGTAGGAACTACATAACAACATGCAGAAACCCCAGTCCCATATGTACTGCCTCTGACAGATCTGTTCTTGCAATGTCCAGCAGCTGCAGGAGTGTCAAGATCCCTGAGGAGAGCAAAACCCTGGTCACTGCAAGAGTGGTCTGCCCAGAGACTTCCAGATGCCCACAGTAAACCAGGGGCTTTTCCAGTAGCCAGTGCAGCATTCTGTTCCTATTGCTCTGTTTTATAAAAATGGTCCAAATTTTAAATAGTCCATGCTAAAAATCTGGTAATCTACCAAAATCATGTGTCCTTGTGTCCATAAAAAACAATGTTCTGTCAAGCCCTAGTCCTCCCACAATGCATAACAGTCTGCAGGCTACTGTTCTCCATACCAAGGTCGTGGGACCATTGAGGAGACTCTGGTTGAACTGAAGTCTACAGGCAGCAGTTCTGTTGGCTAAATGGACCAGATCCTGCCCCTTTCTCTTTGGGCAGATGGAGGACACTTTGAGGAATCCAGTGTAGCCGGTCCCAGAAGTGCCTGGATGTTTGCTAGCAGGTTTGGCTGTGGATCCACATGTCAACTTGTGCCACAGAGATGATGTTGCCAAGTTGCTGATGACCAATGTTTGGCCCATTTAGGACATATTTGGGACCAGCCCTTTCCACCTTCTCAATCTGCCTTTCAAGAATGCCCTCCCAGTTTTTATTTTAGTACTCAGTACTGCCCAGATAGACACCCAAGTATTTAAAACCACCTTTTTTCCAGACCAAGCCTCCCAGTAGTGTAGGCTGCCTACCTCCCCACTCTTCAACTAAAATGGCTTTCCTTTTGGCACAGTTGAATTTAGCAGATAATAATATCTCAGTCTTTTAAAATATCAGTTAAAACATTCACATCGATCTGTGTGCCTACCATTACAAACAGGTCATCTGCACATGTTGAGAGATGGACAGAGGCATTGGACTAAGGTAAATTAAAACCAGCAAGTTTGCTTCTCAATTTACATAAAATCGGTTCAATTGCTAGAGTGCATACCTGACAGAGAACATTCTTGTCTAATACCTCTGTTAAAAAGGGCAAATAAACCACCATTAACCCTCAATACACTCTCAATTTCACTGTACAAATTCTTGATCATGGCTATAAAACCAGGGTTGAGCCCAAAGGTTTCCACCACCTTCCACAGACAATCATGTTCAACCTGGTCAAAAGTCTTTTTCCTGAGCTAAAAAAATGAGACCAGTCATTAATCCCAATAGCCTGGAGATGATCAAAATTTCACAAATTAGGTAAACATGATCAAATATATAGACCTTCCAGCCACACAGTACTTCTGGGCAGGATGAGTGATCTGGTCCATTACCTTTGTCAGTCTCGAGGCTAATGCTTTTGAGAGCAGTTTGCAGTCAACGCACAGAAGTGAAACTGGGTGCCAATTCTTCGGCTTCGTCAGGTCTCCCTTATTTGGCAGTATGGTCAGGACGGCCCTCTTACAGCTTAGCGGGAGCTTGTCCCTTTTCACAGTGTCCTTTAAAACATCTAGCAAATCCTGCCCTATTATTGCCCAGAAGGCTTTGTAGAACTCAATCAGGCAGACTGTCTGTGCCTGTCACCTGTCCATTCTTAGTGTTCCAGAGAGCCTTGTGGAGCTCTCCCAGTATTAGCTCTCTGCCCATTTTCTTAGTTGCTTCCTCTGAGAGCTTCAGCAAGTTCTTGAGAAAGCTCTCCTCCATTATCTGTGCTCCTGAATGCTCACTACTGTACAGCATAGCGTAGAAGCTGACTGTCTGCTTGAAAATTTCCATGAGCTCTGAAAAGTGATCCCCTGATTCTGTTTGCATGTTGATTCTGACAGCATGTATGAATCTTTTCTGTATATATTTTGCTCTAGACCAAAGAAGAACATAGAAGGAGTATCCATTTCATTCATGCTTTTCAAGCATGAGCAGACTAGCACCGCCTGTGCTGTAATGACAAACAAATCATCCATTGAGGCTTTTTTTTACTTTTGTGGGCTTCAATATGCCATTGATCTCCCATGGCCTCCACACGCTGGAGTTCTACTATTACAATCTCTAGTGACATCACAGATCTGACAATGTCCCTTGAGACATTGTGAGCGTACTGTTGACAAAACACTCTGGTTTGTGCTTTAGCTGCATCCCACCACTGCTGTAGAGAGCTAAAAGCCACCTTCTCTGATTTAAGAACATTCCATAAATAAATAAATGGTGCCCTAAAATTAGCATCTTGAAGAGGTATGGTGTTAAAATGTTAGTAAGCACTCATTTTTACATTGTTTTTACTGATAGTGTAGTATACCATGTTGTGATCAGATATGCGTACTGCAATAATAGAACATTTATAGTATAGAACATGCAGTTGATGTTTAATATGATAAAATCAATATAAACTTGCCAGGGAGAGAGTTTTGTCTATAGAATGAGCCCATGTGTACTGTCTTTGTTTTTGTTTAAAGTTCTCCAAATGTTGTATAATTCATGGGCCACCATCATTTCCCGCAGGCATTTATGGGAGGCAACATGAGGTTCTGGGTGGTCTCTATCTAGATTGTCAGTCGTGCCTTTAAAATTACCACAAGATTAAAATATCAGTGCTGCAATTCTCAATCGCAATTCAGTTTATCTAAAAACGCCATTCTCTCTACTGCATTGGTGGGAGTATACACACAGATAAGTCCAAAACTCTCATGCTTGTAAAAACTTTCACTTTTAAAAGTCTCCCATTTACAATTTCTTCTACCATGTAAGATCTTGGAATAAAATTGTGACCAAATAGAAAAGCAACCCCACCACTAAGAGATGTGGTGTTACTTAAAATCGCTAACCCATCCCACCCCCGCACCCAGTCAGCGACGTTTCTGACATTACTGTTTCCTGTAACATAGCTACATTAATGTGCTTCTGCTTTAGTAGTTCATATAGCTTTACTCGATTTACACAGACTTTGGCCCCATTAACATTCAGACTCACAATGTGAACCCCATTCATTAGAAAGTAGGGTGGACAGAACAGCCAGATAATAAAAACTACTCCAAGATTAAACACACCAAACACTCTATTTGTCATCATTAGGGGGTTTTCTATTTACTTTAGATATCAGTTTCTTCAGTCAAAATATTTCTTTTTCGTAAAAACTCCTTCTCTTCTAAAATGCTTGACACTGTGAACAAACCGCTTACGATCAGGGAAGTACTTCTCTATTTCAACATTTCTCTGAACCTTGGTGATTTTTTAGCAAAAAATCCTGATGTTCTCTACAGTGTATACAACTGTTTGGTGTTCTTGTTCTGAGTTAAAGTTAAAAAAAAAAATTACAGAATCTGACATATACTCATCACTGTCTGATTCTCCTATCTCCACATCTTTCTTAGCTTGTTTGTTTCCCTGGTCTTGCCTCGTTTTTTTTTTTTTTACTCTTTTGTAATAATGGTAATTAGTAATCACTACACCCTGCTGTACCAGCACATTTACCCTATTGACATCGTTTTACAAAAACCACGATTGCCCTATTAATACGGGAGGCAGAGACAACGTTCTCACAGCCCACCACCTTTCCAATCGCCAAACAACATACCTCTACACTCGCGCGCGCACCGTGACGGCAAGTTAAACTTTCGCACAACCTTGAGCTGAGAGACGCCATGCTCCTACACACACACACACACACTTAATTGTTCCGAGATATTTACACCAAAAAAAGTAGCTGTTAACGTCGAACAATTGGCAAGAAGCCAATCGCTCTTACGCACTACGTGCTCTTCCACCACGCATGCGCAGACGGACAGAGAGAGAGAGAGAGAGAAAGAGAGAGGGAGAGAGTATACTTCGCTCTGCAGCCTCTGACAGCTCAGAAGTGTCCCACACCAGTCTGCAGCTCTCTCCTGTCCCGGTCTTAGAAAAACAGTGAATAATGTGAGAAACAAAATCAGCGAAGAGTTTTATCGCGTGCCGTGTATGGTTTACTTTCTTGCGTTTGGCTGTGATTTTGGGTTTCGCGCAGGTTTCTCCACAAGAGATGCTGCCATGTCCCGAGGGCTGATGAACGTGTGCTGGATCGCGGTTCTGCTGCTCGCGCACCTGGCCGTAGTGTCCGCCTCGCGCGCGCACACCTGCAGCGAGGTGAAAACGACCTTCCAGCTGCGCCAGATCGGCCCGCTCAAGTGGGTACCGGAAGCACCTGCCACAGGTGAGCGTTTCTCATGTTCTTTCAGCCCGCACGATTCTACCGGACAGAGTAACATACTTTCATCTCTCAAAATTCACTCGCATTTTATTTCTGCCCTAAGACAATTTACCTTTCATTTTTAACCTCTTCTTTTAGATAATTGCTGGGGAAAAAACGTTTATCTAAAACCCTAAATATCCACCTTTCCTGCATGTTTTCCCTGCTCCCAACACCTCTGATCTAATTAATCAGCTAATTAACAAGCAATTAACTCCTTGACTAAACAATTAATATTCAAATAATCAGGAAAACATTAAGATGTGCAGAACAGGACCAGGGCTAGGAACCTCTGTTTATGGTTTGTTATTTTTTTACTAATTTATTTACTCCCATTTAGTCATACTGTGTATTGAAGTAGCCCACATGGTTATGTGCTGAGCCCATTACTGAATGAGGAGATATACTTTTTTATTGAAAGTATTGCTGCTCTGGGTTTCAGTCTGACTCACTCCAAAGTCCGTGGCCTTGCCCCTTGTTTAGGTCCGTTAGTAACCTTGTTGATGTTCTGGGTTTTGTTTGTCTCTTTGTAAATCTTCTGGTGAGTTATACCATGCTGTGCTAAGTATTTAGCCCATGTCATACAAAGGTACAAAGTCAGCATGAAAACTCACAGTCCAGACACAAACAAGTCTCAGGCAATCAGCAGACAGAGTGGAGCAGGTAAAAACAGAAACAATAATCCAAAGTCCAAAAAACAGAGTAAAAAACCAGAGTGACAAACAAAACAACAAGGCTTGGCAGTAGCAGTCAACAAGGAGTTAAACTATCTAATGCTTTTCAATTAAAGCATTAATTGGATGTGGTAGTCCTGACTGTAGTTCCACTGCGTGAACCCAGAAGTATGTTCAGTAGCGCTGAGCATGGCAAACTCCCAACGACATTGTCCCATGGAGGGCCAGGACCTGCAGGCTCAGGCCTGGCATTAGACACCGCCACACCAAACTTTAGCCTAGATGATGGCTTGAATATGAGTGTGAACTTTGGTTCAGGCAGAAGCTCAGGCAGGAACTTGAGCACATGCATGGACATGGGGTCAGGTCCAGTCATAGTCTCAGACATAGACTCAGACTTGGGCACAGGGGTGTCATGATGTCATGAGGTTACTGATGTCTTAAGCCATGTTTGACCACCAATGCTTCTATTTCAAAAGCTCATAAGTTTGATGATATTCTGGCTGCCAAGTGGCTGACTAGGTGTGAGCCCTAGCTTCCTCTAAAAAGAGGGGGAATGTAAGTTCATTCCGGTGGACTTTCAGCTGGAACTGAATATGGCAAAATGTTTTTAAGTTTCTTGTCACATTAGCATGCTATGGCATTGATAAGTCATTGAGTTGCAAAATGGGAACCAGCTTGATAGCATTTACGCTGTCTGCTGTTGACAAGAGCAGTTCTGCTACAATTGCATAGGAATCAAATCACCACAAACTGTTTTGCGCTCAAAATTTGACCCTATTACTAAAATGTGTTAGTTGTAATTGCACTATCCAGTATGACCCAAATGACGAAGCTTCCTTATGAGTCTGGTTCCTCTCAAGGTCTCTTCCTTTTGTCATCTCAGGGAGTTTTACCTTGCCACCATTGCTTCTTGCCACAGGCTTGCTCATTAGGGATATATATACCTTTATAGATTCAGAATTTTATATTCAGAATTTATATACTTTTGTGAAGCTGCTTTGTGACAGTGTTGTTAAAGTGCTATACAAATAAAATTGAATTGAAAATTGAATTGTCTGAAACTGGAATGTGCTCCATGACAATGACTGGAACAGCCTCTGTGGCAGGAACCAGAACAGGCTTAGAGGCAGGTTCAGGTGTAGGGGTAGGGTTGATCTTCATCTAATCTTCATCCGGGTCACCTGATGAAGAAAGCTTGACAAAGCAAGTACAATTTCAAGGCCATGTTAATTGTTTTCTTTGACATTAATAGTGTAATTATGGAGAACAAAGTTCCTAATGATGTAACAGTAAACACTATCACAAAAAAGGTTCTCCAAACTTTGCAAGAAAGGGTTAAAAGAAAGAAGTCACAGCTGTGGGAAAATGATTTCCTCCTTCATCAGGACAACTTTCAAGCACACACAGTGCTCTTGTTGAAGCAGAAATGCATTACGGTACTTGACCACCTGTGACTTTTCTCATTTAAAATCATGTTCTGCACTAAAGGGAACTGGTTTCAAGTCATTTCCAGATGTCAAGAAGGACACAACAGCGCTACTGAGACAAAAAACAGAAGAAGACCAGAATGCAATGGTGTGTAGCTGCAGAAGGGATATTTATTGAAGGGGAAATTATCTGTACCTCGGAAAAATATATATAAAACATCAGTGAGCCTTAGGCACTTATGACCTCGTCACTGGTTCATCAGTTGTTCTTACATTTACATTTACATTTACAGCATTTGGCAGACGCCCTTATACAGAGCGACTTACATAAGTGGTTTGAAGTCTCTATAAGTAAATATATTCTGATACTGGCTCACAAGGACCTGGGCTAAGAATACTATCACACTAAAAACTGTTGGCAAGTAATACAGAAAGGGTTATTTTTTTAAAAGTTAAAGTGAAGAATAAGTGCTAGTCCAAGTACTTTCCGAAAGAGGTAGGTAGTAAAAGTAGCTAAAGTAGTCATCGTTTGAAGACACCCAGTGACTCAGCTGTTTGGACATCAAGACAAAGTTCATTCCACCACCTAGGGGCCAAAACAGAGAAGAGTTTAGATGCATGTCTTCCTTGTGCCTTGAGCGGTGGAGAAACCAGTCGAGCAGTGCTGGAGGATCGGAGGGAGGGCGGTGCAGAGATAAGTGCTTTGAGGTAGGAGGGTGCAGGTCCATTTTTGGCTTTGTAGGCAAGCATCAGTGTTTTGAATCTGATGCGGGCAGCTATGGGAAGCCAGTGAAGGGAGCAATGGGGTGGTGTGGAAGAACTTGAGAAGGTTGAAAACGACTCGTGAAGCTGCATTCTGGATCAGTTGCAAGGATCGAATGGCACTCAGAGGCAGACCTGCTAGGAGTTACAGTAGTCAAGTCTTGAGATGTCAAAGGACTGAATAAGTATCTGAGTGGCCTGTGTGGAAAGAAATGGACGGATCCTTCTGATGTTAGAGAGGAGAAATCGGCATGAACGTGAAAGATTAGCAATACGAGAAGAAAAAGATAGGTGATTGTCCATAGTTACCCCGAGGTTACGTGCAGTGACTGAAGGAGAGATCAAAGAGTTGTCCAGGGAGATCACAAGATCCTGATGTGGGGAAGAATCAGCTGGGATGAACAGCAGTTCTGTTTTGCTGGGGTTGAGTTTCAGCTGATGAGCTGCCATCCATGATGAGATGTCCATGCACATCCATGTTCATGTACATACAGAAATCCATGCAGAGACATTAGTGTCTGAGGGAGGAAAAGAGAGGATCCTTGTCCTTCCTTGGTCCACTTTTGTTGGTACTAACCAATGCATACCAGGAACTCCCTGCTAGGCATGCTGTTTTGGAAATGCTCTGAACCAGTTGTCTAGCCATCACACTTTGGCCCTTGCCAAAGTCACTCCAATCCTTAGTTGCTTACCCATTTTTTTTCCTCCAACACATTAACATTAACTGACTTTTCACTTGCTGCCTAATATATCCCACCCTTGACAAGTGCCACTGTAATGCGATATTCTTGACATCACCTGTCAATGGTTTTAATGTTTAATATATTACAGGGCCATCACTGTAACATTAATCCACTATCTTATAAGAAGTATGTCTATCCCCAAGAAATCATATGCAGCATGGTGTAAAAATAAGGCAACTTTATCCAATTTCCATTTGTGTTGAAAGTTGCTTTGATCCAGAACATCAAATTCTCTCTCATCTCTGATCTGCCTATTTCTCATTGCATCTCTTTTTATGCCATTGTGGTAGAACTGATGTCATCCTTGAGAGTGTCCTTAAGCTTCTTGGAGTGATGACTTGCATCATGTCAATTTGCCTGAGGTGAAAACTCTGAAGTAATCTGCAAAATACAATTTGATGATTTGTATTAAAGAATTAGGCTAATGGCTGGACAGTGGATATAGTATGCCAATAAATACCATAAAAGTAGCTAGCTAGATTTGCTATAACATGAAAAAATAACCAAATGGAATCAGGAAAACAGTTTTGTCGTGCCTCCGGCACTCACAACAACTACAGGAGCAGACACACGTCCCGTTACCATAGCAGCGCTAGCGGAGACTAGCTAGCTAAAGCCCTGCTTCCGGGTCACTGAGTATAAACACGGAAGTATCGGATTGCTCGCTGCTTATTCATGAACTCGGTAACGGTTTATGCTACGAGCCCCCGCTTTTCCATGAGTATTTTGGATTATCCGTATCGGCCTTCCTGGACTACGGTTTGTTTAAGCGTTTATTCCTATGCTCGGTTTTATTTTCGTCTTTTTTTATGTGCGTTTCATTTCCGTGATTGTACTCCGGCTGGATATACTGTATACAACAACGAACTCACAGAGCCACTGCACCTCCTTAAACTTGACAATCACCATGAGTACTGTTCCTTTTCCCTAATAGATATACCTGATGAACCTATAGTATTGGGCTACCCCTGGCTGGCCGCCCACCAGCCCCAGTTTGATTGGACCAAGGGCAAGCTGTCCAAGTGGGGACCATCTTGCATGAACCATCTCCGGGAAGAAACCCAGGACTCGCCCGTCTCCATCCCTGGGCCTGGCTCCACGCTTATGGCTCGTTCGTGTGCTGGGAAGGACACCCCCGACATGACCCTGGTACCGCCTGAATACCTCGACTTGGCGCTGGTGTTCTGCATGAGCGGAGCCTCCTCTCTACCTCCTCACAGGGAATATGATCTCGCCATTGAACTCTTACCTGGCAGCAGCCCCCCTAGGGGGTGCCTCTACTCCCTATCCATACCAGAGACCCATGCTATGGAGAAATACATCTCTGAGGCCCTCGCTCAGGGCCTGATCAGACCCTCCACATCTGCTGCTGCTCCCTTCTTCTTCATAGGAAAAAAAGATGGCTCACTCCTTCCCTGTATTGACTACAGAAAACTAAATCAGATCACTGTTAAAAACAAGTACCCATTATCACTGATGGACTCCGCCTTTGAACGGCTCTCTGGCGCAACTATCTTCTCTAAACTTGACCTTCGCAATGCCTACCATCTGGGTATGAGTGGAAGACTGGATTCATCACGCCCAGCGGTCACTATGAATACCTTGTGATGCCATTTGGCCTTTGTAACATCCCGACTGCCTTCCAAGCCCTGGTCAATGATATCCTGTGGGAATTCTTGGGTCACTTTGTATTTGTGTACCTGAATGACATCCTCATCTTTTTTCCTGATCACAAGACTCATCGCCAACATGTTTGCCAGGTCCTCCAGCACCTTCTCCAACACCAGCTATACGTCAAACTAGAAAAGGGCGAATTTCACATGGCTACTACGACCTTCCTGGGATTTGTCGTCACTCCCCAAGGGATGGCCATGGACCCCATTAAAACCACTGCCATCATCCAATGGCCCGTTCCCAGAACTATTAAACAACTCCAATGCTTTCTGGGCTTCGCCAACTTCTATCGACGCTTCATCAAGAACTACAGTTCGATAGCCCGTGGCCTCACACCTCTGCTCCATGGCAAACCGGGAACGCTGCGCTGGTCCAAGCATGCCCAGGAAGCATTCGACACCCTCAAGGCTCGCTTTACTATGGCTCCCATCCTTACACATCCGGATCCCATGAGACCCTTTGTTGTGGAGGTGAACGCCTCATGCAGTGGTGTTGGAGCCATCCTGTCTCAAACGTCTGCCGTGGATAACAAACTCCATCCCTGCACCTATTTGTCCTGGAAGCTCAGTCCTACGGAACAGAGATACGATGTTGGGGATCGGGAATTACTAGCTATCAACTTGGCCTTGGAAGAATGGCGCCACTGGTTGGAAGGGGCTGACCACCCATTTCTCATTTGGACGGACTATAAGAACCTTTAGTACCTCCGTGAAGCCCGACGCCTCAACCCTCGTCAAGCCCAGTGGGCTTTGTTTTTCACCAGGATTAGATTCACCATTTCTTAACGGCCGGGATCCAAGAAGGTCAAACCCTATGCTCTCTCCCGCCTTCACTCACCTGACGACAATCTTGCATCCCCATATACTATTTTAGATAAGCAGTGTGTAGTTGGTCAGCTCCGGTGGTCCCTCCTGGAGGAGATTCGCCAAGCTAATGACTCCGAACCACCCCCGGATGACACTCCACCTAACACTACATTTGTGCCCACCTCTCTCCACCCCGTGCCCTCCGATAGGGTCACGATGAGAGGCTGACCAGCCACCTGGGGCGCCTACGCACCCTAGAACTGGTAAAACGCCACTTCTGGTGGCCCTCCAGAGGATGTACTATGAAGGAAACTATGTACAAGCTTGCCCCATCTACGCCCTTAACAAGCCGGAAAACTGATGCCCTCAGGGCCTCCTCCACCATCTCCCTATCCCACGACGCCCTTGGTCTCATATCTCCCTTGATTTCATATCAGGACTCCCCCGCTCCCAGGGTCACACCATCATCTTGGTGCTAGTGGATCGATTCACCAATACCGCTCGTTTCATCGTCCTCCCAACGTATCCCACAGCTCAGCAGACTGCTGACTAGATCATCAGGGAAGTGGTAAGGTACTATGGCCCTCCGATGGACCTACTAACCGACTGAGGACCTCAGTTCATCGCCCGGTTCTGGCGACAATTCTGGAGACATCTTGGGGTGGACGTCAGTCTTACGTCCGGTTATCATCCTCAGTCTAATGGACAAACAGAATGGATCAACCAGGAGCTTGTCAAATATCTCAGGTGTTACTGCTCCTCAAACCCCTCCATGTGGTCCAAGCATCTTATCTTGGCAGAATTGGCCCACAACCAGCTGTTCACCTCTTCTACCGGCATGTCACCATTTGAGGCTGCCACTGGTGTTGCTCCTTCATTGTTCCCCGATGACAGGGTCTCCGGGTTCCATCCCCTCTGTCAACACTACCGTCCATCGTCTCCACAGGGTTAGGGCCCGGGTCCGTTACAACATCCAAACCTCGAGGATAGCCACCAAGCATTGTGCCGATCGTTGCCGCAGGGTTGCCTTGGTCTACCCCCCCGGAGACCGAGTATATGTGTCCACTAAGGGGCTCCCTGGGACTACGGAAAATCACAAGCTTGGCTCTCGTTATGTAGGTTCATTCAAAGTGGTCTGTCGTATTAACTGTCATACCAGCTGGCCATTCCTCGTACCCTTCGCACCAACCCTTCGTTCCATGTCTCTCTCTTTCGTAAGGCCTTCTCCTCCCTGTTGTCCACACCCGCCACTGAATCCCTGCCTCCTCGAGACGTTGGCGGTGAACCGGCCTACATAGTCAGAAAGCTGCTAGACGTCCGTCGCCGTGGGAGGAGTTACAAGTTCCTCGTGGACTGGGAGAGCTATGGCGATGAGGAACGGTCCTGGGTTCCTCGCCATTATATTCTGGATCCTGCCCTAATTCAGGAATTTTACAACTCCAGGTCTGATATGGCTGGGCCGTCTGGAGCCGGCCCTTCAAGGGGGGACTCTGTCGCACCTCCCGCTGTCACAACAACTACATGAGCAGACACACGTCCTGTTACCATAGCAGCGCTAGCAGACACACTCACAACAACATCCGGGGCTAAAGCCCTGCTTCCGGGTCACTGAGTATAAACACAGACGTATCGGACTGCTCGCTGCTTATTCATGAATAAGTTTATGTTTAAGCATTTATTCCTACGCTTGGTTTTATTTTCGTCTTTTGTATGTGCGTTTTATTTCCATGGTTGTACTGCGGCAGGATATAGTGTGTCTCGCCATCCTCCCCTTGTGTCCCCTCTGCACGTGCCGCAGTGCGCGTTTGCTACGGGACCAGCACATGACGGTCTGCTTCCACTAACTCCTGCTAAGCTGCCTTTCCATCTCCACTCATCCCCGGTAAGGCTATTGACCTCCTTCATCAGTGTACGCCGCTGCACTTGTGGCTTCAACAATTTCGACTCACCCGCATGTAACAAGTTTCTTACCACATATTTCCATCTGATCTACACTATATGGACGAACGTATTGGGACACACCTCTTAATTATTGAATTCAGGTGTATCAATCAGACCCATTGCCACAGATGTATAAAACCAAGCACCTAGCTATGCAGTCTCCATTTACAAACATTTGTGAAACAAAGTGGTCATTCTGAAGAATTCAACGTGGTACTGTGATAGGATGCCACCTTTGCAATAAGAAGGTTAATGAAATTTCGTCCCTGATGGATACTCCACAATCAACTGTAAGTGGTATTATTACCAAGTGGAAGAGTTTAGGAACAACAGCAACTCAGCCATGAAGGGGAAGCCCACATAAAGTCACAGAGCATGACAAAAACTACTAAGGTCAATGGTGCATACAGGTTGCCAATGTGCTGATTCCATAGCTGAAGATTTCCAAACTTTCACTGGCATTAATGTAAGCACAAAAACCGTGCAACTGGAGCTTCATAGAATGGGTTTCCATGGCCAAGCTGCTGCATGCAAGCCTCACATCACCAAGTCCAATGCCAAGCGTCAGCTGGATTGGTGTAAAGCACACTGCCACTGGACATAGAAATGTGAAACATGTTCTATGTAGTGACTAATCACGCTTCTCTGTTTGGGAGTCAGATGGGCGGGTCTGGGTTTGGCGGATGCCGGGAGATCGTTACCTGCCTGATTGCATTGTGCCAACTGTGAAGTTTGGTGGAGGAGGGATAGTGTGGGGCTGTTTTTCAGGGTCTGGGCTAGGCTCCTTACTTCCACTGAAGGGCAAACTTAATGCTTCAGCATCCCAAGCCATTTTTGACAATGCTATACTTCCAACTTTGTGGACACAGTTCGGGGAAGGATTTTTTGTATTCCAGCATGACTGTGCCCTAGTACACAAAGAAAGGTCCATAAAGATATGATTGGATGAGTTTGGTATGGAAGAACTTGACTGGCCCACACAGAGCCCTGACGTCAACCCCATGAACCACCTTTGAGATGAACTGGAACAGAGCCTGCGAGCCAGGCCTTCTCGTCCAGCATCGGTGCCTGACCTCATAAATGCTCCACAGAAATGAGTGGGCACAAATTCCCACAGAAACACTACAAAATCTTGTGGAAATCCTTCTAAGAAGAGTGGAAGCTGTTATATCTGTAAAACGGGGACCAACTCCATATTAAAGTCTATGTATTTGAATGCAATGTCATTAAAGTCCCTGTTGGTGTAATGGTCAGGCATCCCAATACTTTTGTCCATATAGTGTATCGTGATGTTTTTTCATCTGCATGCCATGACTGCATCTTGAGAACTTGACTGCAGTGGCAAGCAGCTTTCTGTTTTGAAGCCATTTGATGGGTTTGGAGTTTTGTTTGCCCGCAGCCCAAATCAAAATTAGCAAAAATTTGCTGGCTAAAGTCATTGGTTTTTCACTTATATTGAATAAGCTTCAACCAACTATAAAGGACAATTTTTTCCCTACCTCTTCTAAATCATGACAAAAGAGGTGCCTTTCACCAAATGTGTTTGGAAAAAAAGATGCAAAGCCAGGTAGGTTAATTGAATTATGTACAGATTTCATCCATCCACAACCCCAGAAAAAGCTGTGAATCAAGCAATGGGCCAGACATCAAAGAAACCTGATAAAGGTGTTGTATGTTTATTTTGCTATTGAAGTCAAATGGTGGTTGAAATTAGGATAATTTTCTTTATGTTATACAATGTGCATCAATATATATAACCTAATAAGCATTATTTATTCTCAACTTAATAATTAAATAAACACAATAATGTGCTAATATTTATAACACTACTATTCCAGAATTAAAGAAGTAGTAAAGTAATGCATTTGTAGTATTTTACTTTGCATCACTTATCTGCACAAGGGGAGCACTTGGGGTGCTTGGGTTGGGAGGGATGGCATATGATGGCATATATACATAAATAGTGTGTGTGTGTGTGTGTGTGTGTGTGTGTGTGTGTGTGTGTGTGTGAGTGTGTGTGTGTGTGAGCAGACTGTATGTTTTTTGTTTTTTCTTTCAGA
>JAQQZR010000907.1:0-12619 GCA_030068235.1 Notoglanidium macrostoma | reverse complement strand
TGTGGGAGGAAACCGGAGCACCCGGAGGAAACCCACGCATGCACGGGGAGAACATGCAAACTCCACACAGAAAGGCGACCCGGGGATCGAACCCAGGACCTTCTTGCTGTGACGCGACAGTGCTAACCACCGCGCCGCCTACAGTAGTTTTATTACAATAACAAACTGATTATAAGCAGCAGATTAGAGATGGAGATGATCATTTTCCCCATTTTCAGTGATCAGTTTTGCAGCCGTTAAATGAAAACATCATCACAAGTGGATGCAGCGCTAGCAGTTTGTTAGCAAACCTGTACATCATGAAACATTTTGTGTATTACAGAAATGTTTTTTAATTCTTGTGAGTAATATATTATTGTCATAGCACCCACTTCTAGTTTGGTGGGAGTGCATTAGGTATAAGTAACACCATGTATGATTTTACAGCGTTAGCACTGAAGCGACTTCCTTCCTGCTGAGCCGTTTACTAGAAAGATCTAGCTGGCATCTGGAGTGTGTTGTGTTCACCATTTGCAGTGCAGTAGTATGTGCAGTTGTGGTGAGTCACACGTGTCGCGTGTTTTCAGTGGCTATGATGAGATATGATCTTGACGAGAAGTGCACAGTGGTTTAACACGCACAACATGGTTAATTATGCGCTGTGCGCTGCAGTCCTGTTAGGCAGTAAAGTGCTGAAAGCTCATTTTAATCCTGAAACACTGCCTGTGAACAATTTCAGTATTTCACTAATAAGTGTAGCTTTTAAAATCGTCTGGAAGTGGCGAAGCAGGAATTTACGGTGTTTATCTGATTAAAATGGAGTTGGGTAGGTATGCTTCCTGAAGCTCCTCTTGGTCAATGCTTGGGTGACCGATCTTCAGTATCACCTGTGGGGGGAAAAACATGTTGAGGAAGTGAATTTATGGGCATGGTGTGTGGCATACAGCTCCTTGAGACTCCTCGTAAACTAGTAATTAAAACTGTGTGTGTGGTCTAAAATTTTGATAGACACCGTGATCCAATTAGAGCCTAACCGTAATGTGAATATTGCAAACGGTGCCTTCGCTCCACGTATATGATCGGGAGTTTTATTTAGCTAACTGGAGAAAACAATGCAAGAGTAAATTTATGTTCTTATTTTTCCCCCTCCTTATGGTCCGGCTGATCGTGTTGGATGAATCAGTTGGTAATTAATGGAATTTCTGAAACTTTTAGAAATAGTCCAAAGCAGATTTAGCTGTGCAGGTTTTCAGGCCACGTTTATTTGTTGTTCTTTAGAAATGGCTGCATGAATCTTGTATGAAGTTCTTCTTTAATACACAGCCCTGTTCGTTCAATTACCTTTTAACAGGCACCTCTCTCAGAAAATCTCCAGTACCCCATGTTACATGAGTGGTCCACTCCAGTTTTGAGCCTTTATGTAAGCATGTAAGTGGAATTTTCATCCCCTTTATCAGAAGCAATATAAACAGTGTGGGAATTTAATAGAAACTTGAAATGCTAACTCTCTCTCTTTGGCTCTCTTACACTTGTTTTAGGTGCCAGTTTTTACCAGCGTGCCATGTGTATGATTTTTCATTGAATGACCTGCTTAATCCTAGTAAGTAAATGTTTTGTTTAAGCTGATGTTAAAGTATTACCTTCCATCCGTCTACTACACATATTAGCATAAGAGCCAATCCCAGCTAACTTAACACCGATGCGAACATCCGTTCACACTCCGATTCATACGTATGGGTTATTTGGGGTAGCCAGCTGACAGAAACGGCATGCCTTTGGGTTGTGGGAGGAAACCACAGTGCCCAGAGGAAGCATACGCTAGCACAGGGAGAACATGTAGACATCACACAGAAAATCCCCAGTTGGCCCCCAGGTTTGAACATAGCGGGTTCTTGTTGTGAGACCACGGCACTAACCAGTGCACCATCGCGCCACCCACCTTTTACACTAACTACTTCAGCAACAGAAAAGTATTCATCCTTCAGTCAGGAGATCGTGAGTTCGGATCCCGATGAGCCTGTGGCCGGGAGGGCAAAGTGGGCTGATTTTATGGATTAGTGTTCCATGGATTCCATATATGTTACCCTTTGTGGCCGGTCAGTTTAAAAATTGGATGTAAGATGAAGTAAAACAGACTTATCCTGCTGTGTGGACAAATCACCTTCATCTAGACACATTCTGGATCTCGTCAGGGTCATTTTTTGAGACTCGGTGGCTAAGACGATTATCAAGCTTTCATAGTAAAGCAGCTTTTATGTAATGTGCAAAAATGCTGTGCTTCCGCAATAAGTGCAGAGTTTGAGAGGTCCATGTTTCAGGCCAGGGCTTGTGTGTGTGTGTGTGTGTGTATGTGTGTGTGGGTAGGGGGGTGGTTATGTGATGCTCTATAAGCAAATAGGCATCCTGCAGTCTGTTTTAGTTTTGTCCTGGCCTTCTTGTTGCTTCAGCAGAACTTCTAGAGGAAGAGCGCGGTGGCTGTCTGTATTCTCACAAGTCATTTAGCGCTCATGCGAGTGCATGCATAAAGTTATTTCGTCAGTCCTGATTTAGTTTTTCTCACTTTAATCTCACTCTAACCTCTGCCTCTCTCATTCCAGAGTCCAAAAGAACAATCATTATTTTGAGTGGAATCCAAAATTTCCTGCACTTTCGGAAACAGAGGTTGGAAATAATTTCAGGCCATCAGCAGGCTTTTGTAAGTCCTTCGGCTACAATAAGTTAATGTGAGATTAAGTGTTAATTAAGTGTCTGAGAACAATCAGTGAATCTAGTTTTCAGAACAGTTTTGTAATCTTTTTGATCATTTATTGTGCTTTACAATTTTGAGGCTATAACTGTGATGTGAAAAGTGTGTGAGGCTTAACATGTTCACTTCCCTCTTACTGCAGAGGGCAGATATGGATAAACTTCAGTCGTGCACAAAAGGCATTAAGGACTCTGAAAAGAAGCTCGAGAAACTGATGTAGGTTCTCCTTTCTTTCATAAACACGGAATGGTTTTTGCCAGAATGTGTGTGTCTGCATTACCATGTTAGATATGTAGTTATGGCCCATTCCATTGTCATGGTTTTGTAATATGTACAAACGTTCTTAATCAGGACAATCCCACCAGAGCAGCAAGCAGAGGCTAAAGATCTGGCTGCAGCCCTCACCGAAGTGAAAAACGCTACAATGCAAGAAACCCAGGAAGTGGTGAGATCTTTCTCCCAATTTGAACTGGTGTGCTGGAGTAGAAAACTTTTTTGCTATTGGACTTAATTGTTGAAAGGGACCTACAAGGCCCTTTTCCACCACCTTGGATCATTTCCATCTTGAACCATTCTAACCTTTTCCATTAAAAAAGAGCTGATTTGGGGCTGTGATGCTAGTGGCCTGGGGTTGGTGTAATCCATCACAAATCAACATTTATGTTTGTTTGTAATTATCATTCAGCTAACAATTGAGAAAGCAGCAACTGCTCCAAACTATAAGGGAGTTTCACAGTCAGCACTAATAGTGTAGTTTTGAAGTCAGGATAAACAGCCAGAAACTAAATATGTGTCCATGACTGACTTGCTGTGAATAGATGCTTGAGGATTTGAGTCAAAATATTCTCAAAGCCAGAAGTACAAAATTAATATTCTCGATATGGCTCGTGTTCGAATACCTCAACATTTGATGAGCTAATGGCTCCTAATAAAACGGCTGACTGGTTTCATGAGCAAACAGTGACACTGTGTTGGTGGAAAAGGCAACCTGCAGCTCCAAAAGGAAGCGTGAAGAATGCTCTGTGAACTTTTCTCTTTACTGCCCTGCTGCAAACTGCTATCTCTTCTGTTTTTTTGTTTTTTCCAGAATGCCCTTAATGAGCAGGTTGCAGAGTGCAAAAGAGAGATCGCAGAACGCTCACAGAAACTGGTATGTACAAATCAGAACCAAAAATTTTAATATCCCCAAGGATTCTAAATCCATGATTGCACTGCTCAGTGCCCAGAAGACCAGTATTAACCTAATTAGGCAGTATGAAGTATGAATAATTGGTAGTTATTATTGGGTAAAGCCTACATTACCCTCAGCCATCATAATGCGGATGCTGCTTGTCCATCCTATATAGAGGTTGTTTTTATTTATTTATTTTTTTATTTTTTAATGAAGCTATGCATATACCCTGAAACGGTGTTTTTATTTTTTTTATTTTTATTTTTTATTTTGGTCTGATTGAGTTAAACAGTCCCAATTCTCAGACAGAGGAATGACTAAGTGTGATTATTATATATTATAATCTGTTTTTTCGTCAGAGTTTTGCTGGGTAACACCTATGACACACATATTTTACACTATATGTGGTGCCCTTTAAGCATTTACCCTTTCAACTTTATATTGATTGACCTAATTATGTCACATTCTGAGGTTTTTGAACTACAAGTTCTGCTGGAGTGGAAGGACATTTTCGCTGTTGGTCCGAATACTCGATTCCACACTCAGGACCAGTTATGGGCTCGTTTTGGTTAGCGGCTTATATTTGCAGGTTATTGTTTACATTAAAGAAATCCCGTGGCTCAACTGCGCAGGGCCATACATCTCTTATGCGCTTTCAGGTTTGCAAAATGGCTGGCACTATGTTCATTCATTTTATTATTGTCCTGTGGTACAAATGCTCAAGCAGCGAAAAGACTCATCATTGTGGAAGAAAATCTTCAACATAAAGCCGGTCTAGTGTAAAAGTGGATTTTTAGCCATGCAGGTTGGAACAAGACCTGCATATTTCAGGATGCTCAGTGTAAGCACTCATGCCAGAAAAGTAAACTAATTGCAGTGCTCCAGTCCTATGAACATCTGGTTTTATAACTCGTAAACCAAAACAACTCCTCTTCGGCATCTCCAAAGTAAAACGGGAAGTAATGTGAGAAATTGAACATTACTTGGTGCATTGTCAAGCAAACCCCAGATCTCTATTTTCAGGAGGATTGGTTTTCTTAACCACTCCCGGGCTTGAAAACAGCACTCACACCTCATCAATTGTACCAATCAAGCCTGAGCCTCGTTCACAGAAATGTCTGTTTTCCTTGTAATACAATTTGAGCCCATGAAGGCCTTAGTACACAGCTCATGTGCAAGTCCTATGCCTTATTGATGCACAGTTAAGGGTTGAATAGGCCACTGTAAATTTTATATTTATATTTTATATTATAAATGTTATTTATGTATTAATTAAAAATAAATATAAATTATATATGCAAGCCAAGATTTTTTGTATACACTGCAGATATTTGGGTTTGAGATCAAAAGTTAAATGAGATGATGAATCGGAGTTTCAGCTTTCCTTTCCCGATATTTTCATCTACACTGTAACACTGGTTTGACCTACTTTCAATTCCACAATACTATACCGATGTAGGTTTGTCTGTAATAGGAAGTAAGTCTACTGCATTGTGTACACTGACTGTAAAGTTCTCTTTATGAACTTGACTCTTCATGACTCTACTTTTAAATCGTCTTTCCTTTCTACAGAGCCAGAGGAAGCTAGAAGTGGCCTCTCACAAAAACGAAATAGCCAAACTTAAGTCTCAGATCGTTGAGTCTCCTGAAGAGCTCAAGAATGAGATGGAGAAGATGAAGGAGAGCATAAAGAACATCAAGATCTCAAAAGTAGGTGGCTGCACTAGGGATGAAGGTTGCCTGTGTAAATATGGAGGCTTATATACCCAAAACCCTTGGCTGTAGATGGTGTAATAACAGTTCCTCTGTGGTCCTAAGTGTTTGGAAGTCTATTTATGCACATTTAAGTAGATGTATTACCCTGTATGTAATTTGCATGTTTAAAATGTTGGTTTTTTTAGCGGTGAAACAGAACTGATGCTGTTTGCGTGTAACTGCAGGAGCTGGCAGATGAGACGCTGGTGGATCTGCAGATCAAGGTGCAATGCGCTAGCCAAGGAGAAGCAGAAATACAAGCTGTACTGAAACAGCTGCAGGACCTGCAGGCCAGCATGTGCAAGACTAACCAACAGAAGGAAGAGGTAAACCTGCACACTTCCTGCATTAGGTCATGTTGCTCTTACTTTTGTTAAAAAAAAAAGCAATGGCTCATCAACCCCAGTAAGGTCTATAAATTGGGTTACACTTATTGTGTAACATGGATGAGTTTAGGAAGTGAGGTCACAGAGTAGCTCCTTTCTGGTAGGCTGCGAAATGAACCTAACAGCCTTGTCCTATTTATGCGGGGGCTTCAGTATGCAATTACAGAGTCCTAAGAGGTTTGTGTGGTCCATCTCATTCGTGAGCAGCATCTCCTTAAGTGAGAATATAAAATAATTTGGGATGCACAGATCCAATTTCAGTACATTATCCAATACTGGCATTCTCACAGAAGCTGAGCTGGTTATGGGTTCGTAAAATGAAATGTTTCGGTAGATTAGAATGGATAATGTCAAATCCATTTTGTTTGTGATCCATTACAAGCCATTTAATAGCCATATCAGCATATACCACCGCCCTGTACCACCACTTCTGGTTTGAAATAAAATGTTAACATAAAGTGAACATAAAAACTGGTAGGTACACGAAATAAATGATTGCAGTTTAATAATGATTGCATGGTTAATTATAGACCTTTGGTTCATTTAGGTAAAATTGAACATGATTGGGTCACTTACTCCCAATATGGGACATTTTAAATATTCATGGTAGCGTTTTCCATTAATATTTATGGGCATTTAGACAGTGATCTTTTTTCTGATGACTCTTGCGTGTGTACATACAGCTCCAGAATCTGGAGGCTCTCCGCGAGTCCCTGGAGAAGGAGCTAAAGGGTCTGAGCAATGAAGAGGGCCAGCTGAAGAGAGCTCAGGCCATGAAACAAGACAAACAGTCCAAGCAGCAGATTCGCCATCAGAAAAAGAAGGAGCTCAAGGACCAGCACGTCCAAAATGTACTCGGGTAAGAATGGATGCAGAATGATTGTTCTTGATTTCCCCTCCCCTTCTTTCTGGAGGGTCGACTCGGTAGTGTTGGTTGGCAAGCTTTTTCCTCAAATGTTAAACGTGAAGCATGTATCATTTTCTTTGCTCCAAGGCAATATGACAAAGTTCATGAAAAGCGTGAGGAAATTGTGGATCAGATAAAAAACATCACCCGAGAGACCACACAGTTTAAAGCAAAAATGCAGAAGCTTCGAGATTCCTGCAGTCAGACGACAGAAAAAACTCAGGTACCCATTTCTCTTCGCTTCTGTGTTGAATGCAGTGCATCTTGGAGAAATAAGGTTTTTTTTTTTATTTTTATTTTTTTTATTGTGCACGAAATGTTATTTGTATGTCTATACTGTCATGGCTTGAAGTTCATTTCATGAAAATCATATTGACACAAGAAACCCAAATGAGCCTAAATTCTGCTAATTTATTCCAATGTTCAATTCTCCCTGTTGATCAAATTTCATTTCATTTTTCCTTATTGTTGACTCATTTTTTTTTTTTTTTTGGACCAGCCTTTTTTCAGTAATTTAACAATTAGCCGACAATACACTCAGGAAAAAGGGCACTTAACTTTTCCTTGATACCGCTGTGGTACCCTAATCTGTTGTATCAGAATCTGCTATGTATCCTTCATCTGGAAACTTGGATAGAGTGTAGAGTGATTTTTTTTTTTTTTTTTTTTTTTTTTTTTTTTTTTTTTTTTTTTTTTTTTTCTTTCCTGAGTGTATAACAAAACCAACAGATTGGTTTTTGAATGAGTATTAGTAAATCCGTGTGAGTCACTACACCTTTGATGTGAGTTTTGATCGAACCTTTGTTGCTCTTTTAAGGCCTTCTACGACCAGCTGCTCACCACACTGGAGCAGTTCCACAGACGTCTTGAAAATCTAGTGATGGAGGGCAGTGCTGACATCATGAAGATGAAAACCAATTTCTAAGCTACGTTTGGCAAATGTTTATCCCCCCCTTACTTTCTTTGCTCCAGTGTAGTCCTTTTTCTTTGTAACTTTTTCCTGTACCAATTGCAAACATGTTTGTGTTGTATGTAAATTCTCCTCTTTTGCCAGGAATAAAATTAAATAAAATGTTACTTTTGGTACAGGACTGGTAATTATAGTCTTTGTAGTTTTGCATGTTCTCGCCATGTTCCCATGAGTTTTCTCCCACTATCCACAAAATGCAGTTAGGTGGATTGGCTATGCAATATTCCCCCTAAGGTGTGAATGAGTATATGCGTGTATGCATGGTGCTCCATGATGGACAGACATCCTATCTGACCTGATCAGGATTAAGCAGTTACTGAAAATGAATGAGTAAATTTTTTTTTTTCCTCAACTTTGGCTGTATTATTTGACATTAAAAAGGGTCAGAAATTAACTGTATTCTTAATTAAATGTTATTAATCTAGTCTTTAAGGTTTTCTAGTCATTTCCCCCTCACACAATGGGTAGGGGTTCATGCGTAGCTTCTTAATTTTGTGTTTTTCCTGCAATTCTAGAGATAATTGTACAGATTACAAGGCTATAAGGCTTTACTATTCATTATGCTATGCTCTGTAGCATACAAGATTTTATGCAGAGAAATTTCTTTTGACTCAGTCCAGATGTATCCTACTTAATACCTAAAGTACATATAGTACATTTGTTTATTTATAGTGTGTATAAAAAGAAACAAACATGAAAACCTTGATGTAAACTTAACTGTTGTGATATTTGAACAAGCAGCAGAGTGACAAATTAAAGGAAAACTGTTGTGCTGTGGGGGGCATTTTGCTGGCGTGGTTTGGGTTTTAGAGAGAAGTCACTGTACATGGATCTAACGTTCTGACTGAATCCTCTAATCCCCTGTATCCTGTGATGAATCATGTCTGTGCTGCTGGGTGTGGCCATCAGGAAGGCTTCGAAAGTAAATATTCTTAAGGTAATATTTCTTCAAAATTTATAATAATTCACAAATTGTAATCACTAATGTACACAAGTGAAAGTTGGTAACTGATAACATCCATCCAGTTTTATTTTTAAACTATTTCATTACATTAATTTCATCATGGCCAAATTTCCCTAGAAACGAAACAGAACTCCGCCTGGATTGGGGTTGCCAGATTGGAAAGAATAATCTAAACTCTTAAAATAAACGATAGAATTTCAACCCTAACAAATAACACACACACACACTCTATATATATCTATATATATTATTTATATATATATATATTATATATATTATTTATATATATGTATATATAATATATATTATTTATATATATGTATATATTATTTATTTATATATATATATGTATGTATATATATTATTTATATATATGTATATATATTATTTATATATATGTATATATATATATATTTTTTTTTAATATATATATTGTGTGTGTTTACTGCTTGGATGTGTTAAATGCAGAGAAAGAATTCAAGGTATGCCATAATAATGTGGGGTTTAAATATCTTTAACTACAATATAATTACTTTCCATTTTTTTTAGATCGTTTTTCAAGAAATAGAAACACTATAAATGATTGGCATCTGTTGTTACATTTTCATAATCAAATGAGGCCATCCATGTATTATCTATACCGCTTATCTGTCAGGGTTACGGAGGAAGCTGTAGCCAATCCCAACTAAGTTCAGGTGAGAGGCGGGGTACACTCTGGGCAGGTCACCCATTTGTCGCAGGGCTAACACGGAGACCAACGATCATTCACACTCACTCACATTCACCCACAATCACACCTATGGGCAATTTAGGTAGCCAGCTGACCTAATCTGCATGTCTTTGCACTGGCACTGGTATTAAAACAATGCAATCAATGCAAGAATCGATAACACAGAATAAACTCAATCTTAGCCTGACCCTAACCTTATCCAAAAGGCTTAAAGTTAAACCTAAATCCTACCGACTACAGCCGACCATCACCCAACCGCTAGGTAGCATGTCAATTCCTCTATTATACTGAAAGTCTAATAAAATTAATAGAGGAAAATCTCAGATAAATTGCACCTCTTGTCATTATGACATCTTGCTACTATTTGGGAAGATTTCACAAAACAAGTAGCAATTATTGTGAAGGTGAAGAAGCTTCCTAAAGTTCTCATGGACAGTATCATTAAACCACACTAATATAGAAAAAGCTACAGAGCCATAGCAAAGACCTTAAACATTCCTGGTCATTGGTTTGATCATATGCAGGTGGGGATTTCATAGAATACAGGTACAGATTCCACACCATACTCTTATGCTCGGATTAGATTACACAATATATTTGTCATTTACAATGGTCACTATATCAGATAAGGCAATCAAAGTGCCCTAAATTCTTGCTGACTAGCAATACTACAAGTTTGACCCCAACAAATCATCCTATATGTCCTTGTGTGTTGTTGGGGAGGAAGGTCAAGAATCTGTCAATGACTGCTACAGAAGGAACATTGAGGAAATCATTGTATGAGTTGTCAAACTAGGTGAGAAAATACAAAAATTCTGACATGCTAGACTTTTTGTCAGGGTGTCGTGGGGCGTCTCAGATGCCTCATCTCTGTTCTTTGGTTATGTCACACTACAGCGCTCATTCGTTGCTCCTGGTGGAAATTTGTTGACCACGAAAACCAAAATTGTGTCAAAATCAGGCTGAATTAGTGTAGAAGCTGGCAGTCACTTGAAAAAGAGTTGCAGGATGACCTGAAAACAGCCAGAACAATAGTTACACAGAAAACAATAAGCATTGAACAACACCTCAATCATCTCTTGTGCATATGATCCCAATAAAACCATACACATGGTGAAGTACAGAGGTGGGATTATCCTGTTCTGATCTGCAAATGATACTAGGGCATTATACATCATCAAAGGCAACACAAATGGAGATTTATACCAGGACATGTTAGAGAAGAATTTCATCTCATCTGCATACAGACCCAAAACATACATAAAAATTTACTGAGGATTTTCGAAATTGTGAGTCCTTCAGATGGACCCTCAAATCCTTGAGAATATGATTTAACATGATTTGCCAAGACAAATAAACCTCAGTGCTGCAATAAGCTAATAACCATAGGCACCTTCCCCTATCAATTTAGTGTTAAATATATCTTTGTTAGTATTTATGAATGCTTACTTATTTGTTTATGCCCATAAGTGCAAAGTCATAACATTATAGGTGTAAATTTGACCTGGATATATGTACGGGAAGTATATTAAATAACAAAAACAAAGATATTTGACTGCAAACTCCACTGAATGCGTTATAATGTACATTCCATGTGAACCAATAGGGGGAGACATGTTAATCTGGCAACCCTGCCAGTGTGAGGCACATAGGCGTGTTGTCCATGTCCTATAGCTCACGTTACAGTAGAAGACTGAAGAGTATTTCAGAGCTGAAAGGGGACAGAGAGAGTGAGAGATCCAGCCATGGCCTCGTCCATCCTCGCCGTCCTGGCCTTCACTGCCACTTTACTTTCAACCGCAGTTGGTAAGTGCAAGTGAATTTTGGTGTGGTTTTACTGGCTACGTTATATATATATATATATATTTATTTATTTATCTATTTACTTATTTATTTTCCTCCCTAAATGTCGAGTGCACCGTTTTATTTATGCGACATAAGACTTAATGTGGTTTTCAGCGTTTGTGGTTTTCAACATTTAAGCAGAGTTTAAACATTTAAGCATCTGACATGGCGAAGCTACCGCGTTGTTCATATTAATGATTTGTTAATGTGGTGTGCGTGCGTGTGTGTGCGCGCGCGTCTGTTTTAAGAGAAATTGGCGAACAGCTCGCGCGTCCTTTCCCTGGCGTTGTTAGCCGTTAGCCTTCTCCATGTTTATTATTCCTTCAGCGGAAATATACAGGACAAACATTTTCATGTGTTACCCAAGTTTGGATAATTGTACACTACAGAAGTATTTGGTACATATTTTACCTTAAACTTTGTCCTATAAACACAATAAAGTGTTTCTGAAGTGTTTTAGACCACTAACGTTAAATTCGGACCCTTTCAGGTCCTGCTGTAGAAATGACAACAGGCGTGGGGGTGGGGTTGTGTGTAATTGTAAATAAAAATATCACTTAATGTTAAATAAAGACATTCTTTATCTCTAAAGATGTAAAAATCATGTGGAGGTATTATATTAGACAAGCAGTTTTTTAAATAGTTTTTGAATAGTTAATTAATTTATTTATATATTGGCGTCACATTCATTTACATTTTTTTCCTTACTTTTTTCACTCAGTTTTAATAGCAGGGAATTTTACTACCTGTTTTAACTTACACTAAAATGTTTTAAGTAGTGAAAAGAAAAGGAAAATGTTCCTGGTATTGTTTACTATAGCACTATATCCTTCTTCATCTCATCCATAGACAGCTCCAGAACCTGTTTATACTTATCATTTACAATAAAGCTAAAATATTCTTTAAACTGTTATTTTCTTTTGTTTTTTAGCTGATGACTGCGATGGCTACGTCACTATGATGGGCACACACAAATCATCCCAGGATTGTAACTTTGTGCAGTTCTGCTGTGGTACCTGTGATAATCGGTACTGCTGCTCAGATTATTTTAAAAAACTCAACGAGGACTATTGCAGGTAGGAAGAACTACATTTTCATTGCATGGTGTACTGTAATTTCTGGTAAAGTGTCTTTTTAAAATTTTTATTATTATTTTTGAGTTTTTG
>JAQQZR010000906.1:0-12633 GCA_030068235.1 Notoglanidium macrostoma | reverse complement strand
GTTGCGCACAGAGGAAGACCGGCAAGCTACTAAGTCCAGCCGGATGAAACAGCATTTGGGGCTTCACAAATCTAAAGTGCAGGCAAACGTTCTCACTGTGGAAGAGTATGCCACTCATGACACAGACATCAAAACTACTCTGGATAGAGCCAGTCTTACTGATACCTGTAAGCTGGAAAAGAAATTTGGACAGTTACAGGCTCAATTAGCATATTTCAAGGCTTCTCTGAATAATGGCTCAGACTCCTACTAAGCCAAATAAGAAATTGAAGGCCAAAAGCAAGACCTTTACTGAAGAAACCCCCTCACACTTAATCGGCACGAAACTGAAAAGGAAACCTCAACCAGGCTATTGCTTCAGGTGCAGGGAGGATGGCCACATTACAATGAGTCCAATCCTGAACTAGTTGGGAGAAAGTGTGAAGAGTTCAAGCGAAAACAACGGGCCTGGGAGGAACAAAATGAGCAACATTTAAACTGAGTGCAGTTCTTGAGGCGGGACTATCAGGAGCTGACCGTAAGCAGGAATGTCCCAGAGTAAAAGAACGGGGTAAAGCCTCCATTAGCTCACACCAAATAAAGAACCAACTAAAACTACCTAAAGGGCTTGTAGGGCCAAAGTGTATAGCTAATGTGGTACTGTCAGGAGTTCTCTGTAATTAACAAGTAACAACTGTATCTGCTTCTTTCTATGACAGTAATCTGTCAGATCACCCTATTCAACCTATTGATGGTTTAGATGTTGAAGGCGCCAATGGGCAAAATGTTCCGTATTTGGGTTATGTGCCAATCTGCCTGAAATTTCCCAGAAACCTTGTTGGAAATGAACCTGAAGTTTCAACCTTAGCGCTAGTTGTTCCAGATTTGCGCAGTAACACAGACTTACCTGTATTGATAGGAACCAATAAACTTGACGTCTTGTATGATGAACACTGTCATGGCAAAAGGCCAACTGACTTGTCACCCATTCATGGCTACACACAAATTCTTCATACCCTTAAGCTCAGGAAAGAGGTGAGCTCAACGGGAAGGATAGGCTTAATGACTCTTAGAGGTAAAGTGCCGCAAGTGATTCCTGCCCAAACGAAGATCCTTCTGGAAGGTTATGTCAGAACGAATGTCACAGAGGAGTGTGCGATTATTGAACCGCCTGTATCTGCATTACCTGGGGGAATTCATGTTGAGAGTCTGGACACTATTCCTTAGCAGAATTTTCACAAATTACCTGTGTTGGGTTAGAAATGAAAGTGAGCACAACATAGCAATCCCTCCAAATTGTGTCATTGCTGAACTCCATACTCCTCAAGTGATCCACGACAACTTTCCAGCTCTAAATAACAGTGCTGACCCTATGAAGAGCTGTACCATAACCTCACCTTCAGACAATGAACCTAATAAGTCAACACTGCTATTTGATTTTGGCAATTCTCCTCTCCCAGAGGAGTGGAAGGATAAGATAACTCAGAGTTTGAATGCTCATTCTGACGTTTTTGCTCAGCATGATCTGGACTTTGGGCAAGCATTCAAAGTGAATCACCATATAAACTTAAGGGATGAAACCCCCTTCAAACAACAGTCCCGGCCTATTCACCCAAATGATTATGAAGCCATAAGGAAACACTTGCCAACCCTCCTTGATGCAGATGTCATTCTTGAATCTGGGTCACCTTACTCTTCTCCAATCGTGGTGGTTAGGAAAAAGAATGGAGAAGTTCGGCTCTGTGTTGACTACCGAAAGTTAAAGGCGCTGACAATAAGAGATGCATATGCCCTTCCCAACCTGGAAGAAGCTTTTTCAGCTCTTGCTGGATCCAAATGGTTTTCGGTCATGGATCTCAAATCTGGTTACTACCAGATTGAGATGGAAGAGCGTGATAAGCCTAAGACTGCATTTGTATGTCCCTTGGGGTTCTACGAATTCAACCGTATGCCTCAGGGCATCACCAATGCTCCTAGCACCTGCCAACTGTTCATTTTTATATATATATATAAAATGCTGCACTACTGTAACCCAGCCGTGCGTAACCGTGCTCGTCCCTCCACCAGTTTTTACCGGCGATCCAGAGGCCGTACAAGGATTCATTACTCAGTGCACACTAGTTTTGCGACTTCAAGCTCTGCAGTTTCCTTACGAGGAGGCCAAAGTCACCTATGTCATCACCCGACTCGGCGGCCGGGCACTAGAATGGGCCACCGCCCTGATGGATCACGAGGACCCGGATCTGGACACCAACGCGGAACTTTGCGCCGCAATACGTAAAGTGTTCGGACAATGCTCACCCGGCCTTCTATCATGGCCTCCAGGAGGACATTAAGTTCGAGCTCACGTACAGAGACTGGGGTACGGACCTGGACAAACTTATTCGGCTGGCGCAAGACGTCGATGAGAGGCGACGCTAGAGGAAGCGCGAAGGTAGGAGGTCTCGGTCAGATTTCAGAACCCCGCTCCGCGCCGAACGATTCTCCCCAGACAGGTCGACCCACCAGGAGGATCCTTCGGAACCCATGCAGGTCGGCCGTTCCGGTGTCTCCCGAGAGGAACGAGCACGCCGTTTCCTGGAGGGGCTATGCCTATACTGCGGAGTGCCGAGCCACCTCATCACTTCGTGTTCCATCCGGCCAAAGGGACCGAGGACGGGAAACCCCAGCGCCTATCAGGCCACGGGGCAGCACTGATAGGCACAGCTCAATCCCAAGGCCCCGTGAACCGGAGATTCCCATCTCCCTCGCCTGGCCCTCCAGTCCTAACCCATCATTTCAATCTAAGGCTCTCGTGGCCTCCGGCTCCGCCATCAACCTCATCGACTGATCTTTGGTCCAGCGCCTCCAGATTCCCCACCGTTCCTGCCCCTCATCTCGGGCAGTGGCTGCGTTGGACGGACGACCGCTCGGGAAAGGATGCCTGGACGAAATCACTGAACCTTTACATCTGCTGTCATTGGGCCGTCATCACGAACTCTGTTCCTTCTTCCTTATGGACATACCTAACGAACCCATCGTGTTGGGGTATCCCTGGTTGGTCAGCCATCAGCCCCGGTTCGATTGGGACAAGGGCAAATTAACCCACTGGGGCCCACTATCACGGCTACGGCCAGTGTTGGAGAGGGATCCCCCAAGAAGAACTCATTGTCGCCCGAGTACCGCGACCTCGCCCTGGTATTTAGCAAAAGTCACGCCTCCTCATTGCCCCCACACCGAGAATTTGACCTGGCTATCGATCTCCTACAGGGTTGCACCCTGTCCAGAGGACATCTATACTCCCTGTCCAAGCCAGAAACCCGGGCCATGGAGGAGTACATCTCCCACGCACTAGCCCATGGCCTGATCAGCGACCTCCACTTCTCCCGCGGCCGCTCCTTTCTTCTTCGTGGGCAGGAAGGACGGCTCCCTTTGACCCTGTTTTGACTATTGTAAGCTGAACCAGATCACTATCAAAAACAAGTACCCGTTACCCTTGATGGATTCTGCTTTCAAAAGACTCTCTGGTGCTACTGTGTTTACCAAGCTTGATCTCCGCAACGCGTACCACTTGGTACGGATCCGGGAGGGCGATGAATGGAAAACAGGCTTTATCACCCCCAACGGCCGCTATGAATATCTGGTTATGCCCTTTGGTCTTTGCAACAGTCCCACGGCCTTTCAAGCTCTGGTGAATGTCGTCTTGCGGAAGTATTTGGGATGTTTTGTGTTCGTCTACCTGGATGACATCCTCATCTTCTCCCCCTCTCTCGAGGTGCATCGGTTACACGTACAACAAGTCCTCCAACGCCTCCTTCAACACCAACTATTTGTGAAGCTGGAGAAGAGTGTCTTTAACACTTCCACCACCTCTTTCCTTGGATTTATTATCTCACCTCACGGGATGTCCATGGACCCGGCCAAGACCATGACCATCACTCAGTGGCCAGTCCCCAAGACTATTAAACAACTCCAACGCTTCCTGGACTTCGCCAACTTCTACCGGCGCTTCGTGAGGAACTATAGCTCGGTGGCCCATGCCCTCACCTCCCTACTGCGAGGGAAGCCTAGGTCGCTACTCTGGACCAAGGGTGCCCAGGACGCGTTCGATGACCTCAAGGCTCGGTTTGTCTCTGCTCCCATCCTCACTCACCCGGACCCTACGCGCCCTTTCGTCGTCGAGGTGGATGCCTCCAGCAATGGGGTAGGCACCATTTTATCCCAGACTTCTGCCGCAGACAACCTACTCCACCCCTGCTCATACTTCTCCCGCAAGCTTAGCCCCGCAGAGCATAGGTACGACGTCGGGGATCGGGAACTACTCGCCGTCAAGCTAGCCCTGGAGGAATGGCATCACTGGTTAGAGGGAGCCGACCATCCACCAGCTCTCTCGGCTCCACTCACCAGATGACACCCCTGACCCTCCCTCGACCATTCTAGACAAGAGCTGCATAGAGGGTCAGGTGCAATGGACTCTTCTGAGGGACGTTCGTCATGCACACGAGTTCTGGCGACACTGCCCCCAACACCACCTTCATGCCGACCACTCTCCGTCCACAGGTTCTCCGATGGGGCCATGAGGACAGCCTAGCTGGCCACCCGGGATGCCTATACACGCTAGAACTGGTACAACGACTCTTTTGGTGGCCTACCATCAAGGAAGACGTGAGCACATATGTCCAAGCTTGCGTCGTCTGTGCCCGCAACAAGCCCGAGAACCGGCGCCCTCAAGGCCTTCTCCAACCCCTTCCTATTCCTCGGCGTCCCTGGTCCTACATATTCCTTGACTTTGTCTCCGGCCTTCCACGCTCTCAGGGGAACACGGTTATTCTCATGATTGTAGACCGTTTCACCAAATCCGCCCGCTTTGTTGCTCTTTCGGCATACCCCACGGCCCAACAGACAGCTATCTCCATTATCCGAGAGGTGGTCAGGTACTATGGTCCACCTGTGGATTTACTCACAGACCGAGGTCCTCAGTTCATCGCCCGTTTTTGGCGCTTATTCTGGAGTCAGCTAAGGGTGAACGTCAGTCTCACCTCTGGTTATCACCCTCAATCCAATGGCCAGACCGAACGGAACGGGTCAATCAGGAACTTATCAAGTACCTCAGATGTTACTGCTCGTCGCACCCCTCCACATGGTCCAAACACCTCCTCATGGCAGAACTGGCCCACAACCAGCTCTTCACCTCGGCCACTAGGATGTCACCTTTCGAGGCCACCACTGGGATCGCCCCTTCCTGGTTCCCCGGCGGCAGGGCACCTAGCTCCACTCCCTCCGTCGACGCCATCATCAATCAGCTCCATCGTGTTTGGGCTCGGGTCCGGCGGAATCTCCAATCTGCCAGGGACACTACTAAGCGCCGGGCTGATCGCCGGCGCCGTCCCACTCTGGTTTATCACCCCGGGGATCGGGTGTATGTGTCTGTTAAGGGTCTCCCGGGCACTTCGGTCAACCACAAATTGGGGACCCACTACGTGGGTCCTTTCAAGGTGGTCCGTCACGTCAATCCCGTCTCGTACCAACTGGCCGTACCCTGGACCCTCCGCACCAGCCCGGTGTTTCACGTCTCTCATCTTCGGAAAGCCCTCTTCTCCCCTTTGTCTGCACCCGCCACCGAACCTCCGCCTCCTAGGGACATTGACGGGGAGCCGGCTTACACCGTTAGCAAACTGCTGGAGGTCCATCGCCGTGGGAGATGCTATGAATTTCTGGTGTATTGGGAGGGCTATGGCCCCGAGCACCGGTCCTGGGTTCCTCGCCGGGACATCCTCAATCCTGCCCTCATCCAGTCATCCTATGACTCCACGCCGGACATGGCTGGGCCGTCTGGTGCTGGCCCTTCGAGGGGGGATTCTGTCGCGACTTCCGCATCCCATACTAAAACCACTCGAACGGACGCTCCTCACGTCGCGACAGTAACGGCGTCTAACGCGTCGGCTTCGAGTTCCGGCGTCAAGGCTCCCCTTCCGGATCACAGAATATAAACACGGAAGTCCGGAATCGCTATTCGCTCGTTCATGAATTCTTCTAAACTCATGCTACTAGCCCCTTTTCCCCACGAGTGTTTCATCCCACATCGGATTCCAGGAAAAGTTTCGCCCTCGCGGTTTGTGTTTTCGTTCTTTCCGAACGACGGTTTTATTTCTCTGCCCGTACCAATGCACGGTTAGTTTCGTTCCGTGTTTTTTCCCGTTCGCCCATCTCTCTCCGCTCCTCCTCTCACGCTGCGCTCGGACCGAGGTCACACCACTTCTACCTGGAATATCACACCACGTCAGACCCCACTAGCTCCGGTAAGACTTTGGCTATCTCCCTACGTGCACGCCGCTGCACTTGTGGTCTCACTGCCTAGAGCGTTACACGAACCTAGGTAGATGGAGGCGCCTTCATTCCTCCTTCGTTAGGGCCAGGGGCGCTACAATAACAAAGTTATTACAACGTAATTATATTAATATTATATTATAATTATATTATATATTATTATAATTACAAAATGTTATAATTATAAATTATATTATATATTAATTACAATAATAACATTGCAATAACAGTTAAGTAATAACAACGTAATAATTTAGTAACACAGTTATGTAAGAAAAATGTTATTATGATGTATAAAAACACAGTAATAACATAGTAATAACACAGTTATTTAATAACAATGTAGTAACACAGTTATGTATTGACTATGTTATTATAATATAATTACAGTAATAACATTGTAGTAACAGCTACATAATAACAATGTTATTACAATGTTATAACAGTTATGTAATAACGAAGTTATTACAATGTAATAACAGTTATGTATTAACAATGTAACTACAATGAAATAACAATGTAGAAACAGTTATGCAAGAAAAATGTTTTTGCGATGTATAAACACAGTAATAACATTGTAATAACAGTTATTTAATAACAATGTTATTAGAATATAATAACAGTAATAACATTGTAGTAACAGCTAGGTAATAACAATGTCATTACAATGAAATAACAGTTATGTAATAACAACGTAACTGCAATGTAATAACAATGTAGTAACACAATTACGCAAGAAAAATGTTATTACGATGTAAAAGCGCAGTAATATTACTGTAATAAAACAGTTATATAATAATGTAGTAACACAGTTATGTAATAACAATGCGCAGGTCCTGTCCTCCGTGAGAGCAACGTTAGCTGAGAAGGGAGTGAGCTCTGGGAGAGCGACTGTGAGGGGTATGACATCTGACCCTTGGGGTCAGACATGATATTCGCCACAGACTCTGGCAAAGGTGTTGCCCCCGGTGTGGTTTTGAATGCTGGCGTGGACTTGAACTTGGATTCTGGCGCAGCGTTCCTGCAGTGCCCTCGTCGCTGCATTTATCATGGTCAGTACGCAGGGTCAAGTACTCTGTGCACTCAGACCCCCCCCCCAAAATTTTCTTGGGGATGTTCCCTCTGTGGTGCCTCTGGAGTGATCTCGTGAGCGGTTGCCTCTTTCTTTGTCTGCAGAAGGGACACTGGAGTTGTTGCCTCTTCTTTGGCCTTTAGAGGGAGGTTAGGAGAAGTAGCCTGTTTTTTTGGCTCTTGGATGAGGTTGAGAACGATTGCCTTAATCATTGCTTCTGGTGGGGGCTCTAGAGTGGTTGCCTCCTTATTACAGGCATCATAAAGCATGCCAAGCACTTCTCCAAAGTCTTTCGAATTCAACGCAAACCGATGCTGCATGGTGATACGTTCCTCAGCAAACATATGTGCAGGTCTTGTTAGCCATCGTATCATGCACTTCACCCAGGTGTTCACACCAGGGTCTAGGTCTAGGCTGTGCTGTAACACAGTTATGTAATAACAATGTTGTATCAATAACAATTACAAATAACAACAAATAACAATGTACAATGTAATATCACAGTAATAACATTGTAATAAGACAGTTATTTAATAACAATGAAGTAACACAGTTACTGTATGTAATAACAATGTTATTACAATGTAATAACACAGTAATAACATGGCTATGTAATAACAATGTAATTACATTGTAATGACATAGATGTTATTATCATGTAATAACAAGGTAATAACACAGTTATGTATTAACAATGTTATCACAATTTAATAACAGTAATAACAGTTGCGTATTAATAATGTTACTACAATATATTAACATTGTAGTAACATAGCTACTTAATAACAATGTTATTATAATGTAATCACATAGCAATAACATTGTAGAAACATTTATGCAATAACAACCTAACTACAATGTAATAATGTAGTAACACATTTATGCAAGAAAAATGTTATTATGATGTAAAAACAGTAATAACATTGCAATAAAATGGCTATTTAATAACAATGTAATAATGTAATAACACAGTTAAGTAATAACTTTGGAATAACAGTGAGGGCGTGGGTAAAGAACTCAGGCAGGAACTTGGGCATAGAAGCAGGCTTGGCAGGACAACCTTGAACAGGAGCAGGCTCAGTGAGTTGAACGGGAAGAAGAGTGGGCTCGGACTGTTGTGTAGGAACAGGAGCAGGCTCAGAGAGTTGCGCTGAGAGTTGATCAGGCTCGGAAAGGTTCGCTGAATGTTGAAATGAACTTGCTCTGTGACTTGAGCTGAGACAGGAACTTGCATTGACTCTGTGAGCACGGAAACAGGCACTGAGATTTGCACGGGAACACAGTCTCTGTGACCTCATTGGAACAGTCTCTGTGACCTGAGCTCTCATTGGAACAGTCACTGCGACTGAGAGAACAACAGGCTCTGGCCTGGTGACTTGCAGGCTCCGTGAGAGCAACATGGGCTGAGACGAGAGCGAGCATGATGAGAGAAGCTATGAGTTGCATAGCTTCTGACCCTTGTGGCGATCCATGCTTGGGTTCAGACAGAGTATTTGTTACAAACTCTGGCGAAGAGAGAACAGGAACAGGCTCCGTGAGAGCAACGTGGACTGAGACGGGAGCGAGCTCTGGGCAAGCGACTGTGACGGGAATGGCATCTGACCCATGTGGCGATCCATACTTGGGTTCAGACATGGTATCTGCCACAGGCTCTGGCGACGGTGTTGCCCCCGGTGAGGTTTTGAACTCTGGCGTGGACTTGAACTTGGATTCTGGCACTATGTCCATGCAGTTCCCTTGTCGCAGCATTTGTCATGGTCAATTCGCTGGGGCAGCTCCTTGGCGCACTCAGCCCCCCAAAAAAATGTATTGGGGTTGTTCCCTCTGCAGAGATTCTGGAGCGATCTCGAAGGGTCTCTGGAGTGGTTGCCTCTTCTTTGGCCCTTAGAGGAAGCTTAGGAGCAGTAGCCTGTTTTCTCAGTTCTTATAGGGGGATTAAGAACGATTGCCTTAATCCTTGCTTCTGGAGGGGGTTCTAGAGCGGTTGCCTCCTTCTTTCCCTCTGGAGGGGGCTCTGGAGCGGTGGCCTCCTGATTACAGGCATCATAAAGCATGCCAAGTGCTTCTCCAAACACGAACCGATGCTGCATGGCAATAAATTCCTCCGCAAACATACGTGCAGGTCCTGTTAGCCATCATATCATGCACTTCACCCATATGGGGTCTAGGTCTAGGCAATGTTATATCAATGTAGTAACACAGTTATGTAATAACAATGTTATTACGAAGTAATAACACAGTAATTACATTGTAATAACATGGCTACGTTATAACAATGTATTTACAATGTAATAACACTGTAATACCAGTTATGTTATTGTCATGTAATAAAGTTGTAATACCAAGGTAATAACGCAGTTATGTATTAACAATGTTATTACAATATAATAACATAGCTACTTAATAACAATGTTATTACAATATAATAACACAGTTATGTAATAACAATGTAATAACATAGCAATTACATAGCAATAACAGTTATGTAATTGTAATGGAAATTAATGTTATCCCCATGTGTGTTTCATTCAGGGTTATATGGCACTTGTATAAGTAGTTTTCTTCGTCTGTATCTGTCCGCATTTCTGTGTGTTTTTCCACTCTTCTGTATCTGTCTGTATTTCTCTTCCCAGTAAGGACGTGGTGCATATCTGTAGTCAAAACCTGCTCAAGGGTAACTAGAAACTGTAAGTATTATAGCTGGTTTGGACCAGTTGAAGCCCATGTAGAGATATGGAACCGCATAAGCAGCACTCCCAGCACCAGCAGAGGGTCCGCTTCACAACCTCCAGCCTGGAGAGTGGGTGGTAATCAAGACTTCAGGAGGACAAAGTGGAATAAACCTAGGTGGACAGGACCGTTCCAGATCCTTCTCAACTCTCACACAGGAATCAAGATGAGTGGCAGAGCCACGTGGGTACATTCTAGCCACTGCAGAAGAGTCCCAGAGCCATCGGAGTGACTGGACGACGCGGGCATGAGCGAGCAGCAATAATATGAGTTTGTGGGGCGCCATTCACAAGGGTCTTAGAGAGGAAGCAGCGCTTCACCTACAACCAGTGTCACTGACAGAAATCAGCACGAATCAGAGCGCAGTAGTAGCAGTCTGAAAACAACTCGTACAGAAGGGAGCCATTGGTGAATTGCAAAGGACTTATTAATACAAAGGCATCCCTGGACGAACATTACGCATCTCACGCAACGATACACAGTATTAGCTATCATCTCCGTCAGCACCAATAACCACGTCGAGGATCATCTGCAAGGAACTAGGTGGGTCCAAAAGGACATAACCCATCACCACACCAACACCTCAGACATTATTCTAACAAAAGTTAGAACTTTGTGGGTGGGGCCCTTGTTCCCTGCTTAAGTCCAGGTGTCTCGGAGCTCCAGTGAGGTGGGAGGAGTGAATAGGGGCAGTGCCTGCATTCCGAGCACCGATAACTGTCAAGAAGAGTGAAAGGTCACCTGGTGAAGATGACATGAGTAAGTGCTGGACCCTTCGTAAGGGCTTCTGCAAACTGTTTGAACATACAAGACGCTGCCCACAGTGTTTTCCCCAGGGTGAGGCAGCTCTCCTCATTCCATGACAAGTTCAACTCGTCCAGATACATACAGAGACACTTCCTGATTGGCCTCCGATCCCTGACGAGGACTATGATTGCCTTTTAAGGATGAGGACTTTTAACCAAGAATATATCAAGAACTTTAAGATTTACATGATTACTGAACTATTTTTCCCACTGATATAGCTTGCATTCAACATAGAGGGTTCTTTCCCCTCCAAAAAAACAGCACTGTGCGTTTTTCAGTCCACACTCTTATGGAGCACTGAGTTGAATCGTTACTGAATTCTCAGCGTGGATGTTGAATGTGATTTTCTGTCTAATCATTAATTTCTGGTTTTATTTAGGTTATCTTAAGGATAAAATGGGGAAATGTAATGGAAATTAATATGTTATCCCAATGTGTGTTTCATTCAGGGGTATATGGCACTTGTATAAGTTGTTTTGTTCTTCTGTATCTGTCCGCATTTCTGTGTGTTTTTCCACTCTTCTGAATCTGTCTATATTTCTCTTCCCAGCAAGGATGTACATTGAGCAGTCAAAACCTACTCAAGGGTAACTTGAAACTGTAAGTATTATAGCCGGTTTGGACCAGTTTAAGCCCATGTTGAGATATGGAACCGCATAAGATATAAAAGGTTTATAAAAACTGCCTCTAAGAGAGAGACGGGGCTTCTTTCTTTTTCTTCCTTCCAGATTGCCCCTGTACGTTGCTCTCTATTCTGTCTTATAGAATAAAGGAGATTCTCGAAGGACTGCCTCAGTCTTTGTTTGTTCTGTAATTTCCACCACAGTAATAATGTAACTATAATGTAATAATGTAGTAACCCAGTAATTCAAGAACAATGTTTTTATGATGAAAAAACATCGTAATAACATTGTAATAACATAGCTGTTTAATAACAATGTAATAATGTAATAACATAGTTATGTAATAACAATGTAATAACATAGTAATGTGATAATGTCATTAATTTAATAACACAGTAAAAACATTGTAATTACAGTTATGTAATAACAAATAACATTGGAATAACATAACTATGTTATAACAATGTGCTTACAATTCAATAACAATGTGACACAGTTATGTAATAACAACGTTATTACAATGTAGTAATGCAGTTATGTTATTACGATGTAATAACAATATTTTAACAGTTCTGTAACAATGTAATAACATAGTCATGTAATAACTCTATAAGATCTCCCACGCTGAGTTTTTGCCATGTGAAGGAGGAGAGAGGGAGCTTGGGCATTGTGGTAATGGGGGAGGGGGAGGGAGGGAGCTTGAGCTGTCTGGTGAAGGGGGACAGAAGGAGCTTTGGCTTTGTGGTAATGGGTGAGGGGGAGAGAGGTAGCTTAAGCTGTTTTGTGAAAGAGGAGAGAGGGAGCTTGGGTATTGTGGTAATGGGAGAGGGGAAGAGAGGGAGCTTAACCTGTGTTGTGAAGGGGGAGAGAGGGAGCTTAAGCTGTCTTGTGAAGGGGGAGAGAGGGAGCTTGGGCAGTGTGATGAAATGGAGGGGGAGAGAGGGAGCTTTGAAGGCGGAGAGAGCAGAGAGAGCTTGCGCTGTGTGGTGAAATGGAGGGGGAGAGACGGAGCTTGGGCTTTGTCAAAATGGGGGAGTTGGTGAGTGGGAGTTTAAGCTGTGTTGTGATGGAGCTTGGGCTTTTTGGTAATGGGGGAGGGGGAGAGAGGGAGCTTAA
>JAQQZR010000905.1:0-12633 GCA_030068235.1 Notoglanidium macrostoma | reverse complement strand
AAGTACTAATGAAAAAACGGAAAAAACACGTATAACAAAAATGCCAACAACGGCAAAACTCCCGGCAAACGATTCGAAAACAGGAAATGACGTCCACTGTGACACTACTCTACTGGCATGTCCCCATTTGAAGCTGCCACTGGCATTGCCCCTTCTTGGTTCCCCTATGACGGGGTCCCCGGGCCCATCGCCTCCATCAACACTGCCGTCAATCAACTCCATAGGGTTTGGTCCCAGGGCCGTCTGAATCTCAAAGCCTGCAGAATTGCCACTAAGCGTTGTGCGGATCGCCGTTGCTGGGTCGCACTGGTGTATCACCCCGGAGACCGGGTATTTGTATCCACCAAGGGACTTCCAGGGACGACGGACAATCACAAATTTGGGTCTCATTATGTGGGTCTGTTCAGAGTGGTCCGTCGAATTAACCCCTGCCTCATACCAGCTGGCCATTCCACGTACCCTCCGCACCAGCCCGGTGTTCCATGTCTCACTCCTTCAGAAGGCCTCCTCCTCCCCATTATCCACACCCATCACTGAACCTCCACCTCCTCAGGACGTTGGCGGGGAGCCTGCCTACACAGTTAGTAGGTTACTGGATGTCCATCACCATGGGAGGGGCTATGAGTTCCTAGTAGATTGGGAGGGATACGGTCCTGAGGAACGGTCCTGGGATCCTCGTTGTGACATTCTTGATCCGGCCCTCATCCAGGAATTTTACAAGTCCAGGCCTGATCTGGCTGGGCCATCGGGAGCCGGCCCTTCGAGGGGGGATTCTGTCACGCTTCACGCTATCACTACAATAACAACCACACGAGCCTATGCACCTCCAATTACCACAACAACGACGGACATGCCAGCAACAACATCTGGAGTCAAAGCTTCACTCCTGGGTCACGGGATATAAACACGGAAATTCCAGACTGCTCGTTGCTTGTTTATGAACTCGGTTACGGTTTATGCAACGAGCTTCCCACTTTTCCATAAGAATTTCCTCCTGGATTATTGTATCAGTCTTTCCAAGCTAAGGTTTTTTAAGCGTTCACTCCAAACGCTCGGTTTTATTTTCATCTTTTGTGTATGTGTTTCTTTTCAGTGTTTGAACTCCGGCTGGATCTTCTGTATCACGCTACACCCCTCGCACTTTCTCTGCATGTGCCGCGGCTCGCGTCTGCGACTCCATTCTAACACGTGACAGACTGCTCCCACTCAATGCCTGCTAAGCTACTCTTCCACCATTCAACACATCCCCTGGTAAGACTATTGACTCCTTTTTTCAGTGTACGCCGCTGCACTTGTGGTATCAACAACTTCTACTCGTCTACACGTTACATAAGCCCATAACTGCCGAGTTATAACTGTCAATACAATCTTGCATCTTTAAAAGTATGCAGAGATGAGAAAAAGAAAATGGTCAGAGAGTCATCTAGAGATAAGATTGCATACACTTATTTGGGGCAACACTTAAAGGAGCGAGATCACTGTGGAAATGAAACATATGATGGTGCTGTAAAGGGATGATCCGTGGCAGAGTTTGCCAGAAAAGACCGTTAATGGCAATTATAATGTACCTGTGGGTGCATCATATGCTGGAATCCTAGACATCCTGTCTAGCGCTGAGTATAAGCACTCGAGAATGCACGAAACCAAAACTCCTGGTCCATGAATAAGATGGTAAAGACATGAATAATGAAACTGGCAAATAACTAAATAAATGAATAAATGAGCAAATGAATAAAAATGGAAACAAGAAATTTTAATAAACAAGTAGAAGTAATTTAACACCTAATTGCAAAAATTTTATAAATAAATAAAGTAAAATAAAAATTAAACTTAAGGGGATGGGGATTTGAAGATTGAGATCTCCATGTGCGAAATGTGTGCAGCAAACACTTCCTGACTGCCAAGGAAGAAACATTGTGTGGTGTCGTGATTCTTACTGTCTGTGTCTCCTGAAATTGTTTATAAGTAACCCTTGAAACTAATGCAGTGTGACTTTCAGGATTTTTTCCCGATCCTCTGAGGACAGAACGAAGGAGAAGGGAGGTCTGGTAGGCTGGAAAGGAGGGGTCTCACTTTGAGGTGCGTGGAGGTTCTGTGGTGCATCAAATTTGTGAGTAGGAGAGTTATAAAGTCCTTTTTGATATCACAGGGAATCTGAAGAAGTGTCAGGAGCTGATGAGTGACAAAAGCCTTAAAACTTGCACATACTTGCCAGATTGCGTTTAAACATCACTGACTGTCAAAATAATAAAAGCTATGCCCTTGCAAACCACATGCATATGCACAAATAGTCAATGGAATATTATTTACTTCAGGACTATGAACAAGGTTTGGCTGTAGAGTGGTACAGGACATATGTGAGGGTGAGTCACCGCTGCAGGCAACACAGGAGGCCCTAGCTATACTCAAGAGTGAGGAGAGGGGATGAGTTGCTAAAATATTAGGAAAACTAAGAAAAAAGTGTTTGGCTAGGACTCTAGAACATCCTTCCTTTTAGATTAGAGGTGCATGGGAAGACCAATTATTTGTAAGCAAAAGCTTGTGGACATAGTCTGAACTAAGAGAGTTTCTCCCCAGATTCAATTCAATTCAATTTTATTTGTATAGTGCTTTTAACAACAGTCATTGTCTCAAAGCAGCTTCACAAAAGTATATAAATTCTGAATATAAACTTATGACTCTATACATTTATCTATATATACCCCTAATGAGTAAGCCTGTGGTGACGGCGGCAAGGAAAAACTCCCTGAGATGGCAAAAGGAAGAAACCTTAAGAGGAACCAGACTCAAAAGGGATCCCATCCTCATTTGGGTCACACTGTATTGCAATTACTATATTACAACTAATACACTTAATAATAGGGTCAAGTTTAGAGTGCAAGACTGTTCATGGTGATTAGATGACTTCAACCAGGAGTAGGACACCAGGATGGGTCAGGCAGGCCCGGAAAGCAGAAGGGGTCAGGATCCCCAGATAAAACTCCAGAAGATTTATTGCAGTAATAAGCGAATTTGAGGTTTGTGGTGCAAGTCGCCCTAAAAAAGGTCAAAGTCGAGTGCGTGTACATCTACATTGCTGGATATCTGGTGTGGTCCACACACACTGCCTACACAAAAGCCGCCAAGATACCCTGAGGAAGAATAAGGAGAGTCCCCAACAAACGGACAGTGGTGATCCCAACACCAAACAGACATTGGGAACAGTGCTGGAGATCTGACCTGTGAAAGCCCTGGTGATCAATATGGAAAGAACTCTTGTGCAGGTGTTTTGTGACACTGAGTTCTCAACAGCAGATCAGGTCCTAAAGTCACCAACAAAGGGGACACGAAGAACAAAAAGTGTTTGTCAAGTCGCAAAATGGCCTGAAGAAGGACCATCTGAAACAGAAGTGTGTAATGAAATGAGGATGCTCATTAAAAATTATAAATCCCATGATCAAAGCAAAGACCGAATGGACAGGAGACAAAATCGATGGAAAATGTTGAAATAATTCGGAAAGGAAGGAAAGCAGAAGGAAGAGGAGATGCTTATCCAAAAAACAAAAAGCAAAAAGTGAAAGCAGCTCCCTCAGCACCTGCCTCAATGAACCCTATGTTCAAGAAGTGGACCCAGTTCTCAGAGGAGAAGTTTGAATAGAATCAGAGGAGAAAGAGGAACTCACTTCTGGGGAAGGAGAAAAGATACATTTTAAAGCCAGAGGGGAGCCTACAGACATCAAAATCGAAAGTATGGGGTCATGTCAAAACAATGGGTTACAAGAGAAAAGGAAAGCATCAAAAGACAGCCCCACCAAAGCTGTGCTTGTAATGAAAGGCAGTGATGAAACAGGACAGGTGGGCTAACCAGCCCCAGGAATACAGATCAGGAAAGCAGAAATGACACTGACAGGAAACCTGACATCGTTCATAAGAAGGGATGGGTTGAAGACGACAATGAAGAGAAAAAAGAAGCCAGAAGTAAGGCAAAAAGAACAACTCCAGTAAATATAGCCCTACGATGTTCGCCAGCTCAGAAAAACCTAGAGATGCAAGCATTACTCTCACAAGAAGAAGCTCAAGTCGTCTTTTAAGATAGACTGGAGGCACAAACGAGACAAGTGAAAAACAAGTTAGAAAGGTTGAAAGACCACTATAGACAAACTGAGAGAGGCTTACTTGGCACGCACCATGAAAACATCAGGAGGTTAAGCGAAGCTGTGGATCACCTCACAAATGAAATAGAGAGAAAACAAGGTCCTGATGTTGACTAGCTCCATACTATGATGTTTAGAACAATAGTCTTGGAAGGGTTGCCTGAACCTGTGAGGCAGGAATTGTGAGACGACTCAGCCATAGCTGCTATCTTACGTATGTGTGTCTACAGGTGTTAATGTGATATTCTACCCCACTCCTTTTTCACTGCAGGTCTGTGTGCATGCACAACATATGGTGAAAGCACTTAAGAGCAATGCCTTATAGTATAATCCAAGCATGCATAATCATAAAAAGCAATGATGGAATAATGGTTTAAGGGAGGTGTAGAAAGTGCCTAAATATCTGGAAAAATGATACACTGTATACACTATAAGCGTGGGTCATCACAGGTGTCAGTGCTCCATCTGAAATTTATTTCACTCTGACCTAGAGGGGTCCTAATTATAGCTTATGTGTGAATTGAGGGGCCATTGCCCCCTCCTATATACTAAATGCAGCAAATTTCTTAGAAAATGATCACGGTGCAGCAGGGTCACTTGAGATGAATCACACCCCAATAAGACCAGAAAAGTGTAAATGTACTTTTAGCTCGATATAAATACCCTGAGAAATGAAAAGAGGGGGTCCATCTCTCGCTATCCTGGATGTTCTCTGTGTGTATCTGTACCTGAACTTTCTTTGGGCCAATTAAACACTTATCATTGTGATTTCGACTTGTGGTGATTATATACTAGGTGAATTTGGTCTCGATTTGCCATAACAAACACTATCAGTCTAAAAACTCTCTTGGGGATGTAATATTTTAAGAAAAACACACAGATAACACTTTTTAAGATTAAGGTGCTAATTTAAGTACTTTTAGAAGATGTAGGTCTTTAGATGTTGTTTGAAGACAGCCAGTGACTCAGCTATTTGGATATTTAGGGAAATTCATTCCATCAACTAGATGCCAGAACAGAGAAGAGTATTGATGCATGTCTTGCTTGCACCTGAGAGATTGTGAGGTCATTTAAGCAGTGCTAGAGGATTAGAGAGAGCCTGGTGCAGTGTGGGGTGTGATAAGTGCTTTGAGGTATGTGAGTGCTGGTCTGTTTTTGGCTTTGAAGGCAAGCATCAGTGTTTTATATCTGATGTGGGAAGCTACAGGAAGCCAGTGGAGGGAGCATAGCAATCAGCTTGGGGAACTTAAGAAAGTTGAAAACAAGTTGTGGATCTGCATTCTGGATCAGTTGCAGAGGCCAAATGGTGCTCAGAGGTAGACATGCCAGGTGTGAGTTGCGGTAATCCAGTCTTGAAATGATAAGGGACTGATCAAGCAGCTGAGTGGCCTGTGTGGATAGAAATGGACAAATCCCTCTGATGTTGTAAAGGAGAAATAAACATTAAGCATGTCCGATTAACAATGTGAGAGGGAAATGACAGTAAATCATCCATGGTTATCCTAAGGTTATGACCATTGGTGAGATCAGAAGGTTGTCCAGTCAGACCATCTTGGATCTCGCCACAGATGGCAGACTCGTTACTGCACTCCCTAGTGCGTTCTCTGTTTTTGTTTGTTCGTTCCATGATCAGCTGTCCCACCTGATCACATACAGCAGAGAGTAACTCTTACACATCGTTCAATTCACTTGTGAAACTTTTTCACCGTCTTTCACTCAAACGCTTTACAGAACTTTTAGTCGGAGGAGCAGCCTTTGGAGCTTCGTCAGGTTAATGAGAAGGCCTACAGACATGGGGACAGAATCCTATACAACCATGCCAGAAACACACTGACAAAGGAGCTCAATGTAGCAAAGGGGTGCTACAATGAAAAGCTGGAAAACAGGTTTTTAACCAACGACCCTGCATCAGTGTGGAGAGGCCTGCAAGACATCACCAACTACAGGAAGACATCCCCCCACACTGCAGAGAACCATCAACTGGCCAACGACCTGAATTTGTTTTACTGCAGGTTCGACAAACCCTTTTTTGCCCTCCAACATGCCCTCCATTCAGGACTTATACATGTCTAGAGTCAGGAAATGGGCAGGAAACATCACTGCAGATCCCTCACACCCTGGACACAACCTTCTCCAACTCCTTTCCTCTGGTAAGCGCTACAGAACACTGTATGCCAAAACAACCAGACGCATGAATAGTTTCATTCCACAGGGCATCACTATCTTGAACACTTAAATCAATCACACAGCATCAGAGACAATACTTGTGCAATAAACCAGTCAATAATAATCATCCACTGTACCAAACTGGACCCTATGTGTATACAAAGTAACTGGTTACACATTCCATATTTATTCTATATTCTGTATTTATTCCAGCATGGTCTTTTTGCACATTTCCTACATACATGTAGATATGTATATACAGATATATATTTCTTTCTTGTACATGCACTAATGTCTCTTTGTAATAGCTGTATACATACATATATCATTTTTAAGCACACAGAGAGCAAGGAAAATCCAATTCCTTGTATGTGTACATATACTTGGGCAATAAAGCTGGAGATGAATTTAGTGTCATCTGATTAGCAGTGGTAATGAAAACCCATGTGAGGATATGACCTCACCAAGACATATTGTCAGCGTTTGCTTGCTTCCTTCTTTAGTCCCTTCTTTTCTCCTTATGTGGTCTAAAACAGTAGCCAATATGAATATAGAGGGTGAACAGAAGAGCCAAGTACTGAGCTTTGTTGGAGAGTTTGTATGGAGTAGATGGGGATCCCCCTGTCACTTTCCAAGACTCATAACAATGATAAGAGAGGCTTGTGGTTGACAGCGTAAAATGCTGTTGAAAGGTCAAGGAGGATGAGAACTGATGACAGTTTGGCCAAACTAGTGCCATGTAGCCAATAATGATGGCCACAAGGACAGTTTCTGTGGAATGTGTTTCTTTGAACCCAGGCTGGTTAGAATATTTGAGGTTGTTTTGTGAAAGATGGAGAGACAGTTGACTGTAGAAGGTGTGTTTGAGGGTTTTAGAAAGAAAAAAACAGAGAAGTAATGCCAGACTAATTAAATAAATAAACTAGCAAGCAAATAGTGATCTTCCTCATTTTATATTATCTCTCATTCACTGCACAACCAAGGATACTATAAGTGCCCTAAAAACCATGCTTTGCTCCTGAGATTACAGGCTTCCTATTCAAGCTTCAACATATTGATTATGCCTTATTTTCACTGCTGCTAGTGGTATTTTTCTTCATTAATGAGCCCCAAAAACTTGTGTACAATTAGGGTGCTGAGAGCACCTTAGATAAAAGAGGTCTTTTTCCTGCTTTCTTTATTTTAGGAATGATAGTCTTTGTACCCCTGTTCTCTCCCTGGGGTTTCGCCCAGTTGCATTAAAAAGGTTGTCTTGCTTCTTGGGCAGCTGACTGGATTTTACTATGAAGGCAGAGATTTTGCATAGAGAGGCACCCAGAAATCTCAACTGTGGTGCTTTTTCCTTTCCAGTGCAAGCAAAACTGACAAATAAAGTTAAGCTAAATATCATGCCATGCTCTGTTAACTGTAACATGCTTGTGGTTCATGGGGAAAAGTAAGGAACGGGAGACAGGCTTGTGACAACTCAGGCTTTATTTTTTAGCTTTTACTTTTCAGCAATTTTTAATGCTGTTGGTCACACGGCACTGTGGTGGTTCTCTTTCCCTGTTCACTGCCCTCCTGCAAGCACAATAGACACATAAACAAAAGACACAACTCAGGCTGGGGAGTCTATCAGGCTGTAGCTGACTCCCAACCCCTGTGAAAGAGGTGATCCTTCACCACCATCTGTGCCCCTGGCTGGTGACCACCTCAAACTTAAATGGCTGCAGTGCCACACAGCTTGCATCTGATGTACAACATGGGGTGCATCCACTACCTGGGACAAAACATCCCCTAGCCCTCTGCCCAACACATCAGTCTGCAGAACAAAAGGGAGAGAAAAGTGAGGTGAATGCAGCAGTGGGTCCACTCTTTAAACTGCTTTCACCTGGGCAAAAGCCCATTTGCATGCCTCTGTCCACTGAACCAGATCCGGTTCCCACTTTTTAGTGAGGTCAGTCAGCAGGCTGATGAAGTCTGAAAAATTAGGCACAAGCCTTCTATAATAGACAGGCAGCCTCAGGAATTGCCACAATCCCTTTTCTTGGGTCTCAGGCAGGCTGCACCTGCCCAGATACCATCTTGTCTTGTCTTGTCTCATGACTGCTCCAACAGGAAATCCCAAAGAAAAATCCCTGTGGAGAGTGTAGTGGCAGAGCCTTCCCCACCGTCCATGTCCTGATGACGTGGACCTGATGCAGATGGCCCTGGGACAGCCTCACCAGCCAACGTTGCACTGAAATCCCCCTGAGTTTCACTATTGCAGGACACATCTACAAATATGCACTTTACTAATGCCTGAAACCCTGGTCAATTTGTCCCCAGAATTAGTGGCTGGGTGAGATGAGGACTAACCTCTACACTATGCATTTCTCTAACTGAATTTAAAAGTGATGGGCACAAGTAGATATTGATGAACATCTCCATGTGCACACTGAACATTCACCAGTTGTGCATTTCCCAGTGACCCTTATTGAATCAGGCTGTGATGCACTGTGGTCTGGTTACACAGAGTCCATGAAGACTTGATGTTTTCTCCCTTAAATACTCACAGACACTTGGTGGGTTCCTGATTAATCAGGAGAATCCTGATGCTGATAAAAAATCTGGATAAGGATTCCTGCTGCCAAGAGGGAATGCTGATCCTGGAACTGCCAACCAGTTGCAAGATGGCCCGCTTCAGATCCGGGTACTCCAGCAAGTTGGCTACCAGGTGGCTGTTCGGCCATGAGTTGGGTTTCCCCATCAGAAATGCCAATAAGCACATTACTGATTGTGATGTGGCTGCTGCAGGGACTACCCATTAGCTGGGCCTGGCTCTGGAGCACCTACAAGTCTTTGGTTGGTGCTTGGAGCAGAGCTTGGAAGAGCTTGATTCCCCCTACTCTGCACACAGCACAATGAGTGCCTGATGTTGGGTTTGGTGGATGCTAAGATGCCAAGATGCCGACAGAGGTAATGTCATGGTTTGAGCTTGTATGGCTGCTTTTGGAATGGGCTCAATAATCGTTATTTATGATGTAATTCATGATAATTCAATAGCAGCAGAATACTTCAGAAGTATAGAAAACAGAAATATTCTGTTTGCCAATTTACAGAGAAATGCATGCAATCTAATAGGGAGGGACATCATTGTGAAGCAAGACAATAACTGACCAACAACACACTGCCAACACAATAAAGGACTTCATCTGTGAAAAAATGTGGAAAGTTCTAGACTGGCCAAATCAATCACCAGACCTTAACCCAAATGAGTATGCATTTCAATTCTGGAAAAGGACACTAAAAGGAGAAATCAATTTAAAAACATCAACAACTGAAAGAAGCTTTTGTAAAAGCCTGGAAAAATATCATATAAGAAGCGTAAAACAGTTCGGTGATGTCAGTGGGTTGCTGGCTTGATGCAGTCATTGCAAAAAATGGCTATGTAACTAAATATGAAGTATTATTTACTTTTAATTAACTTTAACACAACTGTTCCTATAATTTTGCTCAATTGGGTGGATTACCACTAAAAGTGCCATGTTCTAAATTGTTTAACACATCTAGATATAAATATCAGGAAATGAATCAGAAACACTTGTCTCTCATATTCATCTTTTGATCTCAAACCCAAATGTCTTCAGTGTACAGCAATTGCAACAACCAATAATTACAATATGGAAATTGTGCATTATTTATTAATGGAGTTATTATGTATTGCAGTAAACATGGTTACTGAATGCAAAACCTTTTTTGAAACAGAAATGTGGTTAAAAGAATTTTTAAAAATGTGCTTTATTAGACATAGTTATAAGTTAGTTTTCTTAGCTTTTCTTCACAGGCATACTCACAAGGCGTTTATCAGCCTTTCCAACATGGAACAGCTGAAACAGGAAAGGAGGATGTGCACACTTTTTCAAAGCAGGAATATTGGGGGAGGCACTTGAAAAGAATGGATGCAGATGCATGGCTGCAAATGTTTGTTTGCACATAGCACACTGGTGTCCAACTTCCTCACATTCAAACTCCACACTTTGTCTGGATTTAAAGCTGCAGAAGGATGATGATGGCTATAGTCATATAGGGAGTTGAGTTTATTCAATAGTCAAAACAACATTGTGATTTATTTATATAGTTTTAAATATTTAAATACTTCATTTAAATTCATGAAGTTATGCTTAATATTATTTGGTACAAATCATTTGGTTACAAAAATCTTTAAAAATTCTTTACAGCACATTGTTTATCAAAATGCAAAAATAATAAGCAAAGTTCTATTGCTTAATGAATACAGGCTTATGAAAACACTTCATTTAAACTACAGGTTTTACAGCCCATTCTGTAATGTCTGAGGCTATTTAATATCAAAATAAGCAGGTCACCACCTATTTATTATAAAATTGTAAAAAAATAAATTATTGCAGTTTGGCATAAATCTAGGAGGTCTCTCCTGACACCGAAGTCAAGGAGAAAAGAAGGGACTAAATAAGGAAGCAGGCAAAGGCTGACAATATTACAAGCTGGATCAGGTTAATTTTCCACTTATTTAAGGTGCCTTCAATGTCAACAGTCTACCAGCCTCAGAGTCCCAATGTAAAAGGAAGAAAAATTGTTTTCAATTTCAGTAGGTCAAGGACTTGAAAATCGATAACTATTAATAGAACATGTCTGTCCTGGCTTTTTCACAGGAGAGGAGAACTTCATTGACATATGAGATTGTTGTTACAAATTTCAGTATAGTTACAGTTGTAAGTGCAGTTATGTAATGCTGATAAAAACACAAGAACGGATGCTGATTCATGAGTCACATATGGACTCTTTAAAGTACAACTTTAAAACACTTGCACCATTAACATATACGAGAGCTAGTGACTGGTCTACTGCTGATCACATGGCACAGAAATAGGAACAGTAAAGTCCAACGCTGATTAAACAAAAATTCTTTACTTTTTACTCACATAATGTATAGTATACACTAAGGTCATAGTGCAAGTCCCTCATCTGGATAAATTGGAAGGGTTGCGAAAGGAAGTGCAGAAAACAGCTTTCTAAATTGATGAGTGGGCAATGGATGATACTCTGTGGCAACCCCAAATGGGAGTATCCAAAAGGAGAATGTTTAATGTGAACATTAACTAATGCTCTTGACCTGTATATAGGTGTTCCTACTAAAGAAGGTGGTGAGTATATGAAGGAGTCATTGCTTCAGGCCACTGATTGACAATGTCTGTACAATTTGTTCTGTTTTTATAACATTCCCACCACTTTAGCCCCAGTCTACAACTAGCCTCAAATTACATTGTTTCTGTATGCAGAATTTCTATACAGTGTCTAAAATGATTGGTGAGAGAAACCTTATCCAATCACATTGCAATCTCTGTGTTTCAAATTCCTTGCTCAACTCTGACTTGGTACTGTGCCTTATTTTGCTTTATTCCATGGTCAAATGTAGGTATGAGGTATTATTGGCAAATGGAAGCATTTAGGAACAACAGCTGACATGAAGCAGAAGACCACGTAAAGTCACAGAGCAGGATCAACAACTACTAAGGTCCATGGTGGGTAAAGGTCGCCAGCGTTCTGCTGATTCCGTAGCTGAGTTCCGAACTTCCACTGGCATTAATGTAAGCACAAAAACTGTGCAGTGGTAGCTTCATGGAATGGGATACCATGGCCAAGCTGCTGCATGTAAGCCTCACATCACCAAGTTGAATGCCAAGCATCAGATGGAGTGGTGTAAAGCACACCACCACTGGACTGTTAAGCAGTGGAAACATGTTCTGTGGAGTGACGACTAATGCTTCTCTGTTTGGCAGTCAGATAGGCAAGTCTGGGTTTGGTGATTGCTGGGAGAACGTTACCTGCCTGACTGCATTGTGCCAACTGTGAAGTTTGGTGGAGGAGGGTTAATGATGTGGGGCTGCTTTCAGGGTTTGAGCTAGGCCCCTTACTCCCAGTGAAGGGCAATCTTAATGCTTCAGAATATCAAGCCATTTTTCACAAAACTATGCTCCCAACTTTGTTGTTTCCCAACCTATATTTCTATTCCAGCATGACTGTGCCCCAGTGCACAAAACAACATCCATAAAGACATGGTTGGATGAGTTCGGCATCGAAGAACTTGGCTGGCCCACACAGAGCCCTCACCTCAACCCCCATCAAACACCTTTGGGATGAACTGGAGCGGAGATTGTGACGGAGTGCCTGAACTCATAAATGCTCTACAGAATGAGTGGGCACAAAATCCCACTTCAAAATCTTGTGGAAAGCCTTCCCAGAAGATTGGAAGCTGTTATAGCTGCAAAGGGGGGACCAATTCCATATTAAAGTCTATGTATTTGAATGCAAAGTCACTGTTGGTGTAATGGTC
>JAQQZR010000904.1:0-12650 GCA_030068235.1 Notoglanidium macrostoma | reverse complement strand
TTCAAATGACAGATTGGAGTCAATAATTACACCAAGGTCTTTTACTTTAGCACATGGTGAAACAGAAAGGCCATCCAAAGTTACTGAGTAATCAGACAATGTATTTCTAGCTACATGTGGTCCTAGTACTAGTACTTCTGTCTTATCCGAATTAAGTAGAAGGAAGCTATTAAGCATCCATTGTCTAATGTCCTTTACACAAACCTTAATTCCTGAAAAACATGTAACCTAAAACAGAAATTTAAATGAATTTATAAATAAATGGTGGAACAAAATACGCTTTTGAGAATGAAGAGAATGAAGCAATGAGAACACAGACACTAAAGAGACAATATTTAGAGATGTTAATCGTTAATCAGGGTGAAATTTACAACTGTTTAACCAGTCGATTACCTGCCCTGCTTTTAGCTCCGCCCTCATCACTTTATCTCCTTTCTCTAGCCGTGCAGCTCGAGCTTCTGACCCAATGAAGTTCCTTCAAGCAAATAATTTGTACAAATGTGTGAGATTGGATAAGCTGCAGTAGAAGCCGTGTTAGATCTTGAATGACGCAGATAACTGAAACTGAAAAAATTTCTATTTTTGGAATTGAACGCTTTTTTACTTTAGAGATATTTTTATGAATGTTTCCTATTTATTATTATTAATGTGTGTGTGTGTGTGTGTGTGTGTGTGTGTGTGATTGGAAAAAGCACAACAGAGTTGCTGAACTGTGCAGTTATTTTCCTCCTGTAGGTTTATGGGCTCTGCTGCGGCGGTGTTTCAGTCCTGCTCGGGTTTTTCAGTTGTAATTACAAACATCTTTTTGCAACGTTGTATGCCACTATTATCTCACCATATTAAAATGATAACAATCGGGAAAAGTAATTCTGTCTTCCAAACAGCTCTTTGGCTTATTTAATTCAGATGTATGTTTTTTGCTTTAAAAAAAAGTCAACTGTGCTGAATTAGCTTGTACGTTAATCAGCGTTGCTGTGCCATGTTTGCTGTGTTTGCTGGGGTTTTCTCGTTAACAGTGTCGGCAACTTGGGATAAAATTACCAACATTGTGTTTTTTTGTGCAACACTAACAAGATAACACTCGCAATTAAACTTTTAACGTTTTGTGGTTTATAACGCTTTATGAAGCTTGGGTGGATTTCTGGGTATTTTTTTGTATTTAACAGAAATGTTTCTCGCTAAGGCTAATTTCAAGACTACAATTAATAACATTAGGTTTTTGTGAGAATTTGTGTGTTTTTTCACCAGATTCTGTCTTTAAAATGGAATCGAGTAGGTCGACCATAGCACAAGAGTTTTTTGTTTGTTTGTTTGTTTGTTTAATTTGTCATGTGACTCGTCCACACCTGCGATAGAAATTAACCTGACTCAGTAATTGTGATAAAAAATTTAGAACTTGATTAGGATTAGATCAGCTGCAGCATGCACGCACACGCACGCATGCACACACACGCACACACACACACGCACACATGCACACACACGCACATGCACACACACGCACACATGCACACGCACACGCACATGCACACACACGCACACACACACACGCACACACCCTGGGCTGTGTCACTGCTTAAGGTGGAGCTTTTAAAGAAACCTGTTTGACCTTCGTCACATCGTTGGACATCTCGAGCGCAGGGTTTCCTGCTCTTCCAGTTTTCTTAGAACATCATACAATTCCTTTCATCATTCCTTTCTTTTTATTCTTTCCTTTTTTTAACGTTCAGGGTCCTCAGTGCTGCTCGGACCTGGCCGTGTCGTTCCACTACGTGAACGCTCAGACGATGTACCTGTTGGAATATTACACCTACCACCTGCGTGCCTTTGGGTATCATTACCGCTACCAGCCCCCGGAGCCGGACCCCGTCCCGCCGTCGCAGCAGGAGCAGAAACACGACGCTAAGCTGCAGGACGCAGGACAACACCCCGATCCTGAACACAACAACAATTAAAAGATCATTTTTTTTTATTTATGATTATTCTTGGGACTCCTGGAATTATAATTTTTTCTTATTCAGGCTTGGGAGGGGGAGGGGCAGCGCGGTATTTTTTGGTGGTTCATTTTTCTTGTACATGAATCTTGAGTCGTGTATAAGAGTGGGGGCGGAGTTTCAGTGACATTGACTCTACATCCAGATCCTATAAAGTGTTTACTGAGTGCTGACGGTTGCAACATGCGTAGTGCCTCTACGTGCGTGCGTGCGTGCGTGCGTGCGTGCAGGCTGATCCCCAATGCAGCCTTAAAATTCTAGACCAAATGAACACACTCCCCTTTCACGTTCTCTTTTTGGTGTCCATTTAAAACCGACTTCCTCAAACAGATCCAGTGGGCGGAGCTACATGTGAGCTCGGGTTGTGAGGTCACAAAATGATAGGAAATGCAAGTTGCTGACAGATCACGTGTAGGCTCAGAGCCTGATGCTTTAAACATGGTCTTTATCTCCGTTAGCTAAAAGATGGTAGTTGCCATGGCAACATCGAAAGGCATTCTGACGAACGTGAGCTAGCAGTGAGCAAACTGGCTCCCTGAGTTAGCTTGTTGACGTGGTGGATGTCGGGAGGATGTGGCGTTGGATTTTTGATTTGCATATTCATGAATATTTCCGCGTCTCCGTGTTTTGGGTGCAGAGACGTTTCTCGCATATTTTTCTTCTTTGTCGAATGTTGCATGGCTTTATTACACACATTTATTCCATACAACATTCTTTGGAACGTGCATATTATTACCCATCAGCCCTGATCTAAGCCGTGATGAAGCCGCCCTCATCTAACCACGTAACTGTAAACGTAGTGTTTGTATAAGGTTTAAACTAATGTTGGTTGAGGAGGTGCAGGTGAACACGCTGAACCTGTTCTCCTGCTCCACTTTCTGATTTTAATCTCTTTGCCGAGTGTCGCCTCTTTAACACACTTTACTTCCACGCTCGCGCTAATCTCTCCCCGCTGCGTGTGTAGCGTGTGATGAAAACAGATTTGGAAAGAAACACTGAAATCTCTTCACTACGATGTTATAATTGTTTTGAGCGGAGTGTTAAAGGTTTAATAAATAGCAGAATAAGCCTTGTTCAAGAGCTGCACGAATCCCTCGTTGACAACCATGGCCCGTATTAGCCACGCCCCCACCTTAGCCACGCCCCCACCTTAGCCACGCCCCATGCTCATTTACTCCTCACCTCCTCAGTTTCCTGTATAAATGTGGCTCAGTGTGAAGCAGACAGCTGTTGTAACCTCTGCCCCCGGGTCCTCCATCTGAACTGAGTTTGGGGAAGATGTGTTTTCTGTTGTCTTCCAAATTGTCCTCCATTTTATACTTGAGCGCTCACACACACACACACACACACACGCACACACACACACACACACACACGCGCGCGCGCTGGGGAGAGATTATTATTAATGATCGCTGACGTGAGAATGCACTTTCCTGATGATCAGTGAGAAACTGATTAGTGCACAGACTTTGGCTGCAATTAACATGAAGTGTTAATTAACCTTGAAGCATGTCATGTAAACCAAACTGGTGGTGTAGCTGATGGTGGCTGATGATTGACAATCAGTACTCAGAAACACAAGGTTATTAGGATTTTCCTGAAGTTTTCTGTAATATTTACATATCATTGTGGGGTTTTTTCTTGTTGTTTTATAAAACCGACTGTGTGCTGAAATACAGCCAAGTGTTTACACTTCACCTCTAACAATCAAACCATAAGTGTAACATTTTTGATCTTCTGACTGGTTTATGTAAACGGGAGCAAATGTTTGAAGAGTGATGAAGATTTCACCACTCTGAATTAATATTTTCATATCTAAAGGTGTGTGTGCGAGAGTGTGTGTGTGTGTGTGTGTGAGAAAAGGAAAATTCTGTACAGTAACTTTACAGAAGTCTTTATTTATAGATTCAGAAATGAACAAAATCACTAAGGTACAATGATGAAGGATATTTAATAAAGACTTATTTTACTGTAAACTGTCTGTAGTTTGATTTTCTTTTTTTCTAAATAAACACAAATGTTATTTATGAAATGATGAAAATGTGAGCGGTCGATAAGGTGGAGAAGTGCTGGGCTCTGGCCAGAGTTTAATGGGGTGCCAATACTTTTGTAAGCAGGGATTTTGGGGGTAGAAATTATGCACTGACCCATAATAATGCCGTGACCCATATTTGTTGCGTACGCATGTGTGTGTCATTTCATTTTAAAACCTTTTAATATCAGGATGAAACTTCTTAGGGAGTTTTCTTAGTTCATTTTTCCCCTCCAAGAATGTGCTGATTGCAAAATTATTGGTACCCTACTCCTTACAGCCCTATGGAGAAGATCTCGGAACTTTCTCCAAACATCCAGTTTAGGTTTCGCTATATTCTCAGGTTTGTGCTTAATTAACGTCATTCTAAAATCCACAGAGTTTTCAACAGGATGCAAACCCAGACACTGAGCTGGCCCTTTGATAAATATAGATTTGGTGTTCCACAACCTTTCCAGTTCTAATTTAAGTGTGCCTGGGATCGTTATCTTGTTGAAAGAACCGTCTATTACGAGGATAAGTCTTAACCTCCTGGCAGAGGCGACCCTGTTTTATGTTAAAATGTCCTGGAACTTTTCATTACATTTTCTTTTTTATTCTTGCTGTGACGGAATTTGTTTTGCAGACCAACCACTCTCTGTAACTTCTGTTGAAACCTGTAGCTCTTTGGTTTTCTCCATGGTGATGGATGACAAATGGATTTTACACTTATTCAAACTGCAGAGAAACAGGAAATGGTGAAAAGGGTTACTGTGGTCCGAAGCCAATTTAAATATAAAAAGATTCTTTAAAAAACAAAATTCCTTTTTATGATGGGGTGTCAATAATTTTGCAACATAGCTTTTTATATAGAAACCCAGTATGTAAGTGTTGGAGAGGAAACGTTGAGGCGTCGTGTGGCACATTAACGGAGTTATTTTTTCAACTTATACTTCTTTATAAGGGGTGCCAATACTTTTGAACTTGTGCGTGAGGCATCTTTCTTAGACCCGTAGAGGTGAAGTGGTGTGGCTGTGACTTGACTTGACAAAAACTGATCATTTTTCTGTTATGATGCTGTGCAACTTGAAAAACCAGGAAGTGATGAGTCATTGCAACAATAAACGTTTAGAGGAAACTCTGAGGTGGAAAATAAACTCCGCTTCCTTTAGAACAACTCGGGTAAATCTTCACGTGAAAAACATCCAGCACACAGAAACATACACACCAGGCTGAGAGATCAGAACCGAGTTCCACGTCACCGTTACAGACGACGAGGCGACGCTTCAGACGGAATGCTGAAACCTGCGAAGAGAACGGTCACATGAAAATCCGACATTCTTCATTCCAGCGATTCATGAACATGAAACACTAAATGAACTTAGCACTAAGATGGATTCCCACTTTAAAAAGTCCTTAAGAGTTTAACACTCTTGGTGAAACTGTTTTAAAATAATAAGTAATTTAAATATTACTTTTCAAACAGGTGGAGTGCCATCTTGTCCTATCAGAGGGTGTGACATCATGAGGCTGGACGGCTCGGAAGTCCTACGTTATTACACATTAGCTTATTAGCGACAGCGCTGGGAATCACTGACGCAGTGGGAAATGATCAAAGCCAGACTAAACAGCGATGGCGGGAGCAGGGGAGCGTGACAATGTTAAACCGTTACGGTGGGAATCCATTTTATAAACCTGTGCTAAGTTTCCTGATGATCAGTGAGAAACTGATTAGTGCACAGACTTTGGCTGCAATTAACATGAAGTTAATTGCAAAAGCACCATTAAACTAATTTAATGTTTCATGTCCACTAAATTAGTGCATTTATCATATTATTAATCAGATGATAATATCATAATAAGGTAGCTTATGCCTGCTGATGTTTATTTCTCTCACTATAAAGTGTATAATGAGTTAATTTAATAATAATAATAAGAGTTCTGCTCACCTGTGACGGTGCTATGGCACCATAATGCCAGCGTTATGTAGATGGTATAAGCTAATGCACTCATGATGTTGTAATACGTGCCATAACAAGCTTACGTCACTTGCCTCAGATGCTAAATCGGTGAATGAAAGCAGTCTTTATGGCAGCTGAAGCCTGTGGGAGGCCTTTATGAATGTTAGGTTAGGTTTATGCCGGGTGTTATGGAAGCTGTGTAGCTCTATGAACACTGACGCTCACCTGAGTCTCCGGTTCTTTCTGAAGGCTCCGCCTCGTCTGTCTCGTCTCCACTCAGCGAGGTCTGGAAAGACACGGCAGGAACTTTAGAGGAGCGTTTTCTTTTTTGGTCTCATTTGTTGCTGTTATGGTTTATCTTTACCGTTACCCAGCTGACCTGAGTCGGCGTTTCTGCGCCCGAACAGACCGACAAACACGTCACCCACGTCGCCTGCAGCAGACGAGCACAGAGTGTTCAGCATTGCTCATTTTTAAACACTGAGTAAAATAATTCCGATTTTTAAACAATAAACTCCTACGTTTCAGCGGCAGCTCCACAGTCAGACCTGCGAAGGAAGAGCAGTCAGTCAGCGGACGCCCGGGTTTTATTCTGACGTGAAATTATTTAAATTTGAGAAATGACATACAAGAGTGTTGACTTTTAACAAGCAATCAAACAGCAGCAGAAACATTTTAATTACTTTTAAAGAAAATTCCACCTACAGATTTGCAGCACAATGATGCAAAACCCCGGGCTGGACTGATGAAGCCCCAGGCTGGGCACACGAAGCCCCTGACTGGGCACACGAAGCCCCTGACTGGACTGATGAAGCCCCTGGCTGGGCACACGAAGCCCCTGGCTGTGCACACGAAGCCCCTGACTGGACTGATGAAGCCCCTGACTGGGCACACGAAGCCCCGGGCTGGACTGATGAAGCCCCTGACTGGACACCCGAAGCCCCTGACTGGGCACACGAAGCCCCTGGCTGGACTGATGAAGCCCCTGGCTGGGCACCCGAAGCCCCTGACTGGGCACACGAAGCCCCTGGTTGGACTGATGAAGCCCCTGACTGGGCACATGAAGCCCCTGGTTGGACTGATGAAGCCCCTGACTGGGCACCCGAAGCCTCGGGCTGGACTGATGATGCTATTGATCAGGCCTCGGAGTGGCTAAAATCTCTTGTTGGAAAAATGAAGCCTGTGAGCTGCCAAAGCCGAAGCCAGACAGCTCAAACACAAGAGTGGCCCCTCGACCCAGACTGAAGCCCCTGAGTGGACAAGTGAATGAAAGAACAAAAGAATGACTAAACAAATGAATGAATGAATGAATAAGAAAGAACAAAAGAAATAAAGACTTAAAGAATAAAAGAATGAATGAAAATAATGAAAGAACGAATGAACACATGCTCTCCTGTTAATGAACCTGAACCATCTTTGTCTCACGCGCTTCATAGCCGACGTGTCTCTTGTGACTGACGTGTGACTGAGACTCGCTTCAGCTTCACTCACGTGATTACAGGAGATTTTAAAGTTTCTCACCGGAACTCCTTTTACCCATCAGACCAATGAAACTCTCATCATCCACATCATTATACTGCCTCAGCTCACGTCCTGAACTGTCCTGTAACACACACGCACACACACGCACGCACACACGCACACACACGCACGCACACACGCACGCACACACACGCGCGCACATACGCACACACGCACACACACACACACACACACGCACACACACGGTCTCAATAAAAAAAATTAAAAGAAAATTCTACATTGATTTTAGAGAATAAAATTTATAATTTTCTTCATACCAAATAATATTTTATAATATTTGTTATCCAGCTTTTACTGAACAGAACATGTGGTTTCAGGTGTAAAACTTTTTTTACATTAAATATGTGAATTTAAATAACAGCAGCCTATAAATTAAATAAAGATGAGAGACTTTCACCAGCTAGCGCACTAAAGTGTTTCCTTTATTCACATTTATTGCTGTGAAGAGCAAAACCACGAGAGAGTAACAATAACCCTGTGTAGCACGTGCACTAAACGTGACGCGAGACCGGTACACAAGCCATCACACACGTCACCCAAGTTTAAAACATAATATTTAGATCTTTAATGACATGTATTTTTCTTACACGTGCCGTTAAAGACACAAAAAAGTGAATATCTACGAAAACCGAACAATTTTTGAAATCTGAATGTAAAATGGCAAATAGAGAATAAAGTGTTGTCTTTTTCCCTCGTTTGTTTTACAATTTATCAATTAGAAAAAAACAACACTAAACATATTATTGGCAGTTTGAAACATTTTTTAAACAATAAATGGCATGACATGAATCTTGTACACAGCTATGATTAAAAACAAACAAATAACAGTAATAAAGTCCATCCTATAAAGCAGCCCGGTGGCTCGTGGCTCAGTCTGCATTAACGTCACGAAGATATCAAAAACTAAACAAAGCAGGGATTTTTAATTTTGTTTATTGATAAAATGCACAATCAGGATTTTAAAAGTATTCAGCTGAGTGCTGCATCCTTCCTGCTTGAATACAAACAAAAGGAAATGTAGCAGGGTTTTTAAATTTTTGTAAATTTTATAAATTTAACAATCAGAATTTTATTTTACAAACTGCGGTGTGTTTGAAAACAACAAAAAAACAACTGAAATAATTACAAATGTAAAATGAAAAGTTGATGCAAAAATGCATCTCCTGTAGACGCTGAACAGGAGCAAAAACTAAAAAAAAAATGTTATTAGAACTGACACAGAGAGACACGGTGACCTGAGACTCCGAGGGTGAAGGAACAGGAAGATGGATGAGTTTCCTACCTGAAAGCCGGAGCTGCAGGAGCTGCCGGAGCTGCCGGACCTGCAGGAGCTGCCGGAGCTGCCGGAGCTGCTGGAGCAGGTGTTGCAGGAGATCAGCAGCAGGAACAGAGTGTGTAACACACAGCTCCTCATGCTCACACACTCTGCATCTCTTTATACTTCAATGCATAACGCTGTGAGGTCGGTCCTGCTGGAGAGGAACGTCTGGATTACAGCGCTCTCTGCTCCTGTTTTATAGCTCTCACTCTCCATCACGTCACGTTCCGGCTCTCCTGGGAGACTTCACGTGCTTCATCACGCTCATCTGGTTTAAAACAAACCCCTTTCGTAACCTGCACCATGTAGATCATAAGGAACTGGTTTCATTGAGCCTAATTAGTGATTTGAGGCACGTCGTTACACTTTTACCTTCATTTAAAAGATCAGAATCTGTGAACGTGCAAATTTTTATTTTCATCTGGATTAGCTAGCTGCTAGTAAACGAGCTCCCGTTAGTCCGGATATATTTCAACGACACCACAATGACCACTAAACCAGCTAAGTTAGCGAGCTGGTTAGCTTTAGCATGCAATTTCCACAGCTAAAAGTGTTCAGGTGTCACTCTGTCGTCCTGGATTCATTTGCATATCACATGCTGTTGATGACATCTTTGTGACAGCTTTGTGACATCACCATTTGAGCTCATATTTAGCTCCGCCCCAAATCATTTCCATTTTGCAAATACACTTCTACGAGTTTTCACTCAAAAACACACCAAAAGGCTCCTCCGTTCTTTCCTCAATGAAAACAGCAGATGAGTCAGTTGATATAAATCAGGAATGAGTGTTAGTTGTCTAGGTGTTTTAAACACGCTGATATGAACTGACCCCCAAAAGTCCCGCCCACTTCGCTCCGTCTCACATTAGTAATCTCTTGTCTTAAATCTGGTGAACGATGTGCAGACGTGGCGTCCTCGCTTGCTGTCCCAGTAACTGAAGAATGTTTTGATCAGTGTGTGTTCCACTTAGCTAACATTAAACACGTACTCTATACAGCTAACAACATTTAGCTAGAGTTACTACTGACGCACTGAAATTTCAGCTACCAAAAACGTTTGGCTGAGAAAAAGTTAAAAAAGTTGCACAACAACATGTCAGATCTAACAGTTTACACATCATTTTTAATGCTAATGATAATTAGAAAGTTATTAAATACACATTTGAGCAGCAGATCAACAGTGAAAACCCCAGAAAAAGTCTTCGCACCATCTCTGTGTGGGAGGGGCTTATTCGCTCTCCCCTGTCAATCACAGTAAAACTAACCAATCGTGGCCATCTGTGAGCTCGAGCATGTGATTTCACACAAGAACAAAATCACAGGAAGAAAACAGTGACAACCAAATGAAAAGGTTCAACTTATGAATAAATCAGTGAGATATCAAAAACGTATTGTCTTATGTTGTTTACTATGTTTGTACTTTTAGCCCCGCCCCCTTCTTCCTCTGGCAGTTCACAGTTCCTGCCCTTTATTTATTATGGAAAGATGTAAATCATGTTAAATAAACCTGATTACACACATTTTAGTCACTAAAGTCAGCATCCAAGAGTTTTCTGATGGGATGAAACATTTTCCAAGCCGTATTTTTATCTCTGTAACATTTCCCGTTAGCGTGATAATGATAGCGATATCACAGAATGGCATGAGCTCAAATCATTTTGATCTTTTTTTAAACTGGATGTCGTATATCTCCAGTCTCTCACATCTCTGTCTCACATGAAGGCTTTGCATGTCAGAGCGCGAAGAACTCAGGAGTTTGTGTTTTATTTAGTCGCAGTATCAGCGTGAGACTCAAAGGCTTACTGTAGCGCTTTTAATCATACGTGTGAGTGAGAAAAACAACACTGTACAACTCAGGGGACGTGCTCTGTGTGTGTGTGTGTGTGTGTGTGTGTGTGTGTGTGTGTGTGTGTGTGAGAAGGCAATAACACTGTAATGTTTCGATTCTGAAACTGAAATATCTTAAGGGACGTACGCCTGAAAAACCCGAGCTATAAAAACTCCTACAGAAAAATTAGTATGTTAGAGATTATAGAATTGGACTAACACCTACTTATAGACCTACACTACTGCTATGCAGTACTTATAAATATACTTAAAGAGAAGTACACTTTGAGTTAGTTTACTTTTTGTATTTTAGTAATAATAATATAGTTATGAAATAAAATTGTTTGGTAAATAATCAATCAACAGTTTGATTAGATTAGATTTGATTCTTATACAGCAGTTGAATTATAAAAGAGCTTTCAATACCCCTTTTACAGTGGGTTCTCCCTTTGAACTTTTCCATATTTTGAAGTGTTACAAGCCATCAGCAGTGTGAAGCATGGTGCTGGTAGCATCGTGTTCAGAGTTACCCTTGTTCTCTCGTTTGCTTCTCTGATTAATCTCCTTTTTACCCCGTCACTGACATATTATTTCCATTTTTTTATAATGAGCTTCATGATGCTGTGTGTTTAGAGTATGTTCTCGAACACACTCTGGGTTCTTCCAGGAACAGGTGTACCGGTGCTGAGATCACGTCAGCACACAACTCGACTCCATTCAACTAATTATGTGACTTCTGATGCTAATTTAAGTTTAATTTAAATAGTTCTTCAAACTGGATTGATTTTTAGTAATTTATCTCCTGGGCAGAAATTGGAGGTAAACTCAACATTGCAGAACATGAAGCTTTAATGGTCTCAACAGCAAATCACTATAAAAGCTTTAAATCACAAATGCTGATATTTGATATTGTGTCATATGTGCTTTTAACATTTCAACATGTAGTTAACTTTAAAGCCTTGTCTTTATTTTCAAGCCATTATTATGAAAAAAAGCAAATCCTGTCACTGACGTTTTTCCTGACGTAAAGTATTAAAGCTGTTCAGTGAAATCTGTATAATACATCAAAGAAGAAGATAAAACAATAACAGGAAGATTACGCAATTACAACATCCTATTGGCCTATTAGCGTCATCTCTGTAGCCTCAGTTATTGCTGCAAATTGCACTGGGCTTCCGGGAGACTGACAGATTTCGAGACCCTGAACATATTAGTCTGCGATCAGACCATGTTTTTAATTGCTGCAGGTGCAGATGTAAATTCCGCCTCCCAGCCGCGAGGTTAGATTTATGATTCACGAAAACGAACCCAATACGCAGACCTGCGATAAAGCACCGTGTGTGTGGTGATGCTGTAGTAATATAATATAGTGTTGCTGTTAACAGTACGTCCCCAAGGGTTGTATTATTCTTATACCACTGAGATTTCATTTTTTAAGAATGACTCATCGTACATTTTACCTGTTTATAGGTACACTTCCTGCTGTGGATCTCGTAGCTGGTCAGTCCATCATGAATCATGATGCATTATAGACAGCAGAGTAAGTGTAGCTGAGGGGAAAATCCCACAGTTAGGAGTGATGTAGTGGAGGAGTTTCACTATGGGCAAAAAATACACAGGAAGCTCTTAATGGACTGAGCTGGTGACATGGAAAAAGTGTTTGGGAGTCACTGGAGTGTGTGTGTTTTTGTTCTGTAGTGAACTAATAATCAAATTTGGTGTTAAGGACAGAAGGATAGTCAAGATGTCTAACCCTAATCCTAGCTTCTTCTGGAAAGCGTATAGTTTTTAGCAGCCCCGCCCAAAAAATTTTTTTTTTTTGTATTAAAGTGTGTATTGTTAAAGGTGCTATATAAACAAAATTGAGATTAATTGTGTTATGTTAATTGACAAATATGTTATGTTAGTATAGAGAATCTAAAAAGCATTAAAATTATGTCCAGGTTTTTGTGTGATGCCTAGTTTATCATTATAAACCACTGCAACGCCTCCTCCTC
>JAQQZR010000903.1:0-12652 GCA_030068235.1 Notoglanidium macrostoma | reverse complement strand
CAGTTATCTTTGTCTCATCACTCCAGAGTATAGAGTCCCAGTAGTCTTCATCTTTTTCAGCATGGGCCCTGGCAAATGCTAGGCATGGGTTTTTGTGTGTGGGCTTTAGGAGAGGCTTCCTTTGAGGACGATACCCATGCATGCCACTCCTCTGCAGTGAGCGCCGTATGGTGTCACGGGAAACAGTCACTCCAGTTTGGCTTTCTACTTCTTTAGCTAACTGCAGTGAACTTTCATGGCGATTTTCTTCAATCCTTCTCATCAGAAGAAGCTCCTTTCAAGATGTTAACTTCGGTGGACAGCCTGGACGTCTCTGTGAGATGGTTACACTTCCATCTTTCTTAAATTTTTGGATCACTTTTGCTGCAGTATTCAGACCGACATGTAAAGCTTTGCTGATCTTCTTGTAGCCCTCACCTTTTTTGTGTAAAGAAATTATTTCCTTTCTCAAATGATTTCTTAAACCTTTCTCTTGATTTCCTATATCAAATATCTTCCAGTGTATAACATCCTCCAAATATACCCCAATGAATACATCAATGAAAAGTAATTTAGTCATATAATAATACAGCATGATATGTAGAACTAGCTCAGGTCACCTGTGGAAGAAACAGCTTTATTAACCCAAAACTGAAGTAAGCAAAAGAAAAAAAAAAACATACAGAAAACAAGGGCAAAACACCGGGAACAAAAGAAAAGCAAATACGTTTTGCTGAGTTCTGGAGCAAAGTGTAAAAACATAGCACAAATGCAGCCCTGGAGCTCAGAAATGAGCATCCTGTGTTGGGAGCAGCACATGTTTATGACAGGTGTCCACAGAGCCTGCATTGGCTGTAGGTGTGCATAAGAACGTATCTGAATGTTTGCATGTGCTGTCATGTTCTTTTGTCTCTGAACATTATTTTCATACCATAATATATATCATGACAAATATCGTTATCATGTAAATGTCAGGAAAATCTCATAATTTAATTTTACGGTCATATCGCCCAGCCCTAATATAAACCAAAATTAACCTTATGATATATTAACATCTCACTTAGGAATAAAATGAACCTTAAAGCTTGATAGAAATAGTGATTTGATTTATAAATGTGAAAAAGTGATTTGATATATTTATTTGATTATGATGTATATCAACAGATATGAAAAAGAATATTGTGATAAGATTTTTTCCCATATTGCCCAGTCCTAGTATAAACCCTGTTCTATACTTTTAAGGCCCTTCATGGTCTTGTTCCAACCTACTTGGTACCTTGTATATATCCTCACACCACTTCATTTGGACTGATACCAGATTATTAGTGATGCCCAAACATAGGCTTTCTTCCATGGGTGACAGAGCTTTCAGTATCACAACTACCAAATTATGGAACTTGCTTCCCAAAAACCTCAGGGAAATCTCCTCCATTTCAAACTTTGTCGTCTTAAATCTCACCTTTTCTCTTTATTACTTTTTGTCCGTGTAGTGTTTGATTTGAGTGTATCCGTTTCCTTAAACATAAACTTATTATTATAATATTAAGTCCCACGTGATTGGCCGATTGGATAATTGCAAGAAAGATTAGGTGTACAGGTGCTCCTTACAAAGTGGCCAGTGAGTGTATCGCCAAATTTTTAAAACTCAAATTTCAAAGGCGGGACCACTGCAGCAAAACAGGAGTTCATCCCACCAAAGTCCAAAAGTTTAAAAATGTGTAATAAAATACATTCACACATACACTCACTGTCCACTTTAATAGGAACACCTGTAGATGCATGCAGTTATCCAATCAGTCAGTCATGTGACAGCAACATAAAATGCATAAAAATGTGCAGATACAGGTCGAGAGCTTCATTAACCATCAAAATGGGAAAAAACATGATCTCTGTGATTTTAGCTATGGCATGGTTGTTGGTGCCAGATAAACTGGTTGAGAATTTCGGAAACTCTCATGTGAGCAGATGGTCTGCAAGATGAAACACCTCACAGATAACAGAGATCAGAGAAGAATGACTAAACTATTTTAAGCTGATATATAGTTATAGTAACTCAATTAAGCAGTCTTTACAACTGTGGTAAGCAGAAAAGCATTTCAGATTGCATAACACATCAAACCTTGACTTGGATAAAATACAACAGCAGCAGACCAGATCAGGCTCCACTCTTGTCAGCCAAGAACACTAAATCTCAGTTGAAGATCTACTATAAGTATTAGACAGATTAGAATATCCTGTTTTTCCAAAACTCTCCAGTTTGGGTGAGCCTGTGCCCATAATAGCCTAAGATTCCTGTTTTTGGCGGGGAGAGGAGTGAAACCTGGTCTTTTGTTCATGTAGGCCATCCACCTCATGGTTCAATGTTTTGTGCATGCTTTGATGCTTTCCTGCTCACCACGGTTGTAAAGCATGATTATCTGCGTTACTATACAGCACCAAAACAAAGAGTCAATCTCAAAGCTTTAGAGTCAATTTCACACACTAAAGCGATTTGTATAGGTACACACAGGGCGTGCAAAACTAATTTAGCACTGGAGTGTTTGTTTGTGAGAAGGCCATAGACATTTATTTTGCCTTTATTTTTTATTTATGCTTTTATTAAACCTTTGAATCTTCAATCTGTATATGGAAAGTATAAAGCGGAACTTAAAAACGAAACTTTTCCATTTTTGATAAAGTCTTATAAACCATTATAAACATGTTTCCAATGATCCTTGGCATGTTGATCTATGATTTCACTTTTTGAATTGTTTGCAATATGGAAGTTTCAGAATGGTATTTTCTTATTGGTTGCATCAAATGAAATTTCATTAAATGAATTACTTTTTACAACATTAGCGTAAAATAACTAATAAATGCAAATGGTTTGTAGTTTTGGTCAGTAATGCAAAAGAATGGAAATTATATCAAAATAAAAATATAAAAAGTGATTTAAAGCAATTTCAAGTTTTCAGAATTGCATTAATGGTCGTAGCACATAATATGCTAACTCTTCTAATAAATGAAAACTGACTAATACATTAAGAAGTCTGAGAAAATTAAAGTGGGTACATATATCAGAGGTATTACATGTCTTGTGTACATGTAATCATACAATTAATGATTATCAAAATAATCATTAATTGCAGCCCTATGTACAACCATTCTCAAATTTCCATCTGAAAATACAAACATATTTAAAAAAAAAAGTGAAACATGAAATATTTTAAGCCCAGATAATTTTTTAGAGTTACCTACCAACTTCTTTGAAAATTTCATAAGATATTTTTCCAGTTCCTCCTCGGTCATAGTCTTTTAAGATTGTCATAACATCAGCTTTCTTCATCTCAAAACCAAGAGCTCTCATTGCCACCTACACAAACAATGTCAAACATATCAAGTCAACCAGCAAGTAAGAGAGCATAGTGGTCTATTACCACATTACTGCACAACTAATCATATTTACACCCTCACTGAAAAAGGTTATTCCAAAATGCTTGCTTACTTTATTATAAAGCTCTGCAAGGATAGGCTTGCAAAATTATGGAAAGTGGTGCAGAGGATGAAACACATTATCTTATTAAACAGGAAACAAGCACAGAATAAGCTCTCACAAGAGCATGAATTGAAACATTTAAAAAATATCCAGATCTGAGAAAACAAAACATAAAACATACACAGAGACACCATAAACAATATCTGCATGGCAGAATTTGGTTGATATCCATTAGTTATTATTTAAAAAGCCAATCACATTTTGGAAACACCTAAAAGAGAGTGATCCGCACTCATAACATTATAAAGCTTGGAATATAGACTGTGCCAGCAGTCACATCTAAATGAAGCAGACAGAGCTACACTTTGCCACTAAATATAACAAATTAAACACACAAAATAAATTATTGCTCATAATTCAAAAACCCAAAATTTAGCACCCTGATGCACCCACCCACACATTTGTTTTTTCCCCTCAATGTTCACAATTAAACAATTCATTACTAGTGTTCAATCTATTTGATTATGTTTTTAATCAAAGCTTTAAATTAGAGAATTTAACATTCTTACCTTTAGTTCATGGTAGTCTATTTCTTTATCCTTATCGGTGTCAAAGAGTTCGAATGCTTCTTTAATCTCATCCTTCTGTTCTTCGGTTAGTTCTTTCCTCTTTTTTTTATTCTTGTCAGCAGATAGCTCAGCCCTAAAGGCAACAAAGAAACTTAATTAAATCTTTCACCAAGCAATATGTAGGTATGTGGACAAAAGTTTCTACTTCGTTCAATTTGAAAACTAATGGCATCACCAAAAAAAAAAAAAAAAGGCCCTGAAGAACGACACCAAGATCATGTCTCTATCATAACTACAGGACAAATAATTCAAATTTAAAGTTTACAGTTTTAATGGAAGAAACAATAGGATGTATGTTATCAAATTTGCGCCTTTTTTTCTTCACAACTCTAATAATAATAATAATAAAAAAGACATCGGAATGAAACTTGCAGTTTGTTTCTTTTTGAATACTCTACACATTAAACTGATCGAATTTAGCATCACAGAGTTATATGGACTTAATTAGCTGGTACTTAATTTAATTTAGCAATCGCCCATTGAGGTAAGTGGATAACAGCCACTGATCAGTAAATTCAGTTTTCAAAAGAACCTTAAAACTTCATTCATTCATTCATTCTTTTACGTGCGTAGTCTTTTTTCCCTACCCTAAATTAAAACCTTCTAAAATTAGTATCTCTATGAAACTTCGTCAGAATAGAGGAAAGATATGTTACCTTTGCATCCAGTTACCTTTCATTCACGTCCAAAAAGAAATTCTTAGTAAACGGATCGGAGTGGAGTAAAACTTTGCGCAACTGCACAACAGAAAAAACGAGGCCAAAGAGGAAGTTTCACGAGTGTCATTGGGATTTCCATGGATTCCCATCCGGTAGCAGATGGGAGACGATTTTTGGAGGGCTACAAGAAAGATTGGCAAGAAAATGGCCTGTTTTGTTTTTTTTTGTTGTTTTTTTTTTAAGTTTATGTATGTTTCAAATTCAAATATTGGTCACATACATGGTACAACATGCAGTGAAATGTTTCCTCTGCATTTAACACATCCAAGCAGTGAGCACGTACCCGGAGCAGTGGGCAGCTCTACAGCGCCCGGGGAGCAGTTTTTGGGGTTAGGTGCCTTGCTCAAGGGCACTTCAGCCATGGATGTTCCTGCCGGTCCAGGGAATCGAACCAGCGACCTTTCGGTCCCAAATCCAATTCGCTAGCCTTTAAGCATTTACAAGGGCCAGGTTTCAACTTCATGTAGATTTATACATATAGAACACACAGGGTGCCACGGCTGACCGTAAAAGTAAAAGTTTGCTAGATTCGTTGCTGGTCATTATAAGGCCTTATTAACAACATCTACGTTAAACTATTTCAGTCTAGCTAGTTAACATATTTGATTATAGCCGCATAAACAGCTTTTAAGCTTACACCATAAATCTATCCAGTTAAAAGCAAACGGATGCCAAAGCTACAAAGAAGACTGGCCGCTTTTACCTAGCAGTTTGCTGTTTAGCTAAATGAATGAATGAACGAATGAAGCGCTATAGCGGCCGCTTTTTTAGAGAGCTACGAAACTATTATTACCTTAACGACAGACTCATTTTGACCATTTGCAGCGAGTCAAAAGAATAAATACATCAAACATCAAAACAGACAAGCTTAGCCAGAGTTCTCTCCGTGTATTTTCGGTAAAGGAAATCCTAGCGTATTTATATTGCTGCTCTCAATGCGAAGCTGCAACTTGCAGCGGTGAGTTCTCTTCCTCCACTTCTTCGTCTTCTTCTGCTGTTTCCGGCAGACAGGATGCCGTGCAGCGCTTTGCTGCCTCTCACAGATTGGGGTCAGATTGCGGTTCATAGAGATTCTTTTCTATAGGTGTGAGCCTGTTGCGGCAATGAATTCAAGAACTGCTTTCACAATGACTCCTTTTCTGTGGAGTTTAGCAGGCTCTTCACTGTAATCGTCTTTATTCCCTGGCTTGATACGGCAGCATATAGCCTTTTTCTTTCTACTATGCAACAGCTGCATTCCATGAAACTTTCACAGTTTGTTGTTTTCTGCACAGTCCATCTTCATGTTTGCCCATCTTTGCCAAGTCTTTACCAGCATATGTTGTGTTTTGGTGCTGGTATGCTGGTCACCAGCATCCCATGCTACTCATGACTAGCATGGGATGTTGGTGAATAGCATCCAATTGCCTGTTTCCCACCACCAGAATGGGATTCTGGTCAACAGTTCTGGGTATGAGGATGGTAGCCTATTCACCAGGGAGGGATGGTGGTATGCTGGACAACCACACTAAATGTTGGTATGGTGATAAAACCAGAAAATACTACAGTGCTTCTTTGTGTCATGTATTCTAGTAACTACCAAAATGAAGACAATGTAAGGTTTTCATAACAGCATGTTCATTTAATAAGCTTAATAAATATCATAGTACCCAGCAAACATGCCCCTTTGGGGTCCACATGGGGCCACTGCAGGCAGAAATTCTGAGACCACTGTCTCAGTGGGGCCCGCTGTGGGCGTGCAGCATTCCCACACTTGCTTTAAAGGGCTGGGTGTGGGCTGTCCCACTTGGACCCAACGTAGGCCCCATATTGTAAAGCCCACATGTTCCCCACATTTCAAGACTGCAGCATGAATAATCACAATTGTTGAAAGTAGCAGTAATAAACTAATAAAATAAAATAAAATAAATAATATTAAAATAAAAATGTTAAAAGAGTCATACATTCTGAATACTTACATTTTTTTCACAGCCAGGTTAAAAGAGAAAATAATGGCCAAAAAGAACCATATAATAAATAAAAATCAGTTGAGAGATTCCTAGTCTCTGTGATTTATCATCTGCTCCATCTGCTCCTTCTCCTATCCCTGTCTCTAGCACTGTGGAGCCAACTTCTATTGAACCTTCCACTTCAGATGCTGTGGCCTAGCTGCTTTTTGTCACAGCATCCAAGAAAGAAAGCAATAACTGAAATGTAAATGTTGTGTAAAAAATATAATTTAAAGTGTTGTCCAAGTGCAAACTTATAAAGTACAAACCAGAGACAGAGATGTACAGAGGCAACATGAAACCATGAAAACTGTTACGGTTCCAATACTTTTGCAGTGGACTGTACACTAATATTTTTTCATTTTATGCTACCTCTACTTTACTACATTTCAGAGAGAAAAGTTGTACTTTTAAAACAAAAACTACATTTGTTTAACAGCTATAGCTACTAGTTACACCTTCCTCATCTGCAAGAACAGATTTTTTCCAAAATAAAGCATATGTTCTGATGTCTATGAGGATACGCCTCCTCGCCTGTTCAAAGAAGCACCAAGTCTGTCACAATCTGCTTCTTAGTTCCTCCATTAAGCCAAACTCCCTCTTCCAGCCCTCTGCATTGCTGTCTGTTCTTGTGTCCAGCCCTCATTTCTCCCAGGCCTTGTATGTTCCTCCAACTCTCCAGATCTGCCACCCTCGAGCTGTCCACCAGATCCTCTCTGACATTCATTCTTTTCAACTGAAACGTGGAACGCTGCACCGATCATATATAAAGGTGCATGTCCCTGATGTAGATATCATGACTGCCAGTTATTGAGGGCCAGGGTATTAGTAAAAGTGTTTCTCATTCATTCTTTCTTACTCATCTCTTTTTTGACAACTCAGAAGGAGTGGTTCTCATTTCATTCCCTGGGATTCTGTCCTTGCAGACCCAGACATCCCCTCCATTTCAAAAACTCATCAGATTTACATGATTAAAAAATGACCTATTTTGGATTTAAAACAGCAATTTTCATAGACTGTGATAAGTTTCCATCCCTGTTTGCACCTCTGCAGCTTCTGGAAGTGAGGAGATCTCATCCTGACTCAGCCTCATCCTCAGTTTCACTATCATCAACAAAATAACATGCTATTTTACTGAGCAAAACACACATAACAAGAATATAATTGATTAAATGTACATTTGAAACTCATGCTAGCTAAAATTTGCCTGTGCTAAACAACACTAATCTGTTAAGTCATTTTAACTAGAAAGCTAACATATTTTTGCAGAAAAGTGGTGTTAAAAAAACACAGGATAACATATACCTTGAGCTGTATTACCATTAGACTTATAACAACTGCATGCCTTTTTAAACATTTTAAACCACAACAGAAATGTAACAGTATATAAAGATAAAACATTAGTTACCTGATTCATGAAAAAAAGCTGTATTCTTGTGAACTGCTGCTACTCCTCTAACTCAGACAGAGCTGTGAGAGAAAAAAGGAGCACTGATGGGGGAAAAGATGTTCCAATGAGAGGGGAAACACTCACTCAGCTCCTCAGCTCCCTATTCATAAAGGAGCATTTATGGAGGCCCAATTCTGACATAATCAATCAATAGAAAAATACATAGAAACAGTTATTAACATATTTAGCACACATGGTAAGGGTTGAGAAATGTATTATTATACTTACTCTCTTAATTTAATTTTTATATATACCCTTATCCCACATTGGAGACCAAGTGGTAAAACAGCTGCAGCTAACACACCCAAATCATAATACCATAAAAAGAAATATCAAATGATGTTAGACTTTTTTAAATGTAATGTACTATTTCAGTGGGTATATTAAGCTTCTCAAATGTGAGGATTTACTGCTTTTTTGTATGTAAAGGTATCTTTGAATCTGGAAATTGGAATTTGCTTTTTTATTTTCTTTTTTGACTACTATTATTATTATTATTATTATTATTATTATTATTATTATTATTATTATTATTATTATAATACTTTATAGAATAAACTGTTTCAGTTTCAACTTAAAATGTATTGACATTTATTAATAAAAACATTTTACTAAATAATTTAAGTTCTAAGCCCAGCAACTGGTTCAAACCAAGGCTATAAAAATCCCTTTGTACACAAACTCCTCTGCCATAACAGGGAGCTTCTACTCAACCTGACATCTGATACGGATATGTGGGCAACATTTCCACCAAGCTGCATTAAGCCAGTATCAATAGTCTCATATAGCACAAAGTTGTCACCCTAAAGATCAAGTGAACATGAAAAGGGTGCAAATTCCTGTTCTTAGACACCTTTGTTCATATGAAGCCTGATGGGTGCATGTACATGAAATGATAGCAATGCAGCACTATACCTTAAATATCATGCTCAGTGTAAAGGGGCCTTAAGAGTTGTAACTGATGTTGCAAATGACAGTGATGGACAAACTTCTCCAAAACAAACATTTCTGCAATCTACACAACTTTATGATATTACATCCTCCAAAATACATTGTCATAAGGATAATTGTAGGAACACTCAATGTTATTTGTTATACTGCTGCACAATGTTTGAAGAGTGACTGTGAAAGGCTATATTGCCAGAAAGCCCAGAAAATATACAGGTTTAAAGACGGATGTATTCACATCACACATTAGGTAGCAAGGTAGATGATGCATGATTTTATTTATGTGAATAATGAATGAACGGTAAATACTACCTTGGTAGAGATCTATCACGTAATTCCCATGAATGTGGCACAAATATTTTGTGCCTAAAGAAAACAAATTCCAATTAGATGTTGATCTTCAGTATTCCTTTTTTAGTTTAGTTTCAGTTTTTTATCTTTTGTAAATGCATTTGTATGAAAATTGAGACAATAGTATGTACAAAGTATTCACAATAAAAATAATTTACTTCCTTACTTACTCCTTGACATTGCTAGCCTAATTTCTTTTTCAGTTCTCTTGTATTTCAGTTATTTTATACTTGCACATGAACAAAAAAGTTACACCTACAATGGTAATGTAAGTACTGGCTGCATAAATATCTACTAATAATGAGATAAAATGGTAATCCAGCTTCACCAGCAATACAATGCTGGTAGACCAGCATCATTAATGAAACCTTGTTGGTGAAACCTGTTCATTAGCATGACTATGGTCCAATAATAAACCAGGTCTAACCAGCATAGACCATCATGGAAATCATGCTGGTCTATGCTGTTTTTTCAGCAGTGTCCTCAGCCTTTTTAGCTGCCATTATCAATTGCTTCATTCCCTTTCCACCCCCACATGGGCTGGTACCCATAAAAATCCCACTGAACCTTCAAGCCTGCTCAGTCCTATACAACATTATCAACAGTTCCACCATACAGTCTGACCTTACTTGCCTTGTTCCAACGTCATAGAGAACTGAGGCCGAGTCTGAACATATGACTGCTCACCTCCCCAATCCACTGCAATATTCATATTATACCCATTAATTATGTTAGGAAGACTGAGACCACCTCAGGCAATCATTTGTATTTTATAAATACAAAATCTGGAATGTAAAACGCAAATCCTGATTTTCCTGTTTTGGGGTCTTTGGCCCATCTGTATACACATGGACATACTGTTCCCCAGTTGTTCTTTAGCCTTTCCCTTACTACATCCCTTAAAATTACATTACTACATGTAGTACTATCATGTGTTCTTATTGTTTCTGATTACACTGAAGTCTATTTCTGGGGTGAGCAAAATCCATGGTGGTACAACTGGCCAGTGAATTGTAGAGGCCACCCCCATCTCCAGCCTTTCCATCTCCTTATTCATCTTAAAAATTAAACTATACTTTTTCAATTTTGCTCCAACCCATTTCCATGCATTTTCAAAAATTGCTTTTGATGTCCCCTTAGTTTACTTATGCCAGCTTACTTACACCAGGATTGCCAGTTTTGAACACAGAATTCCAAGTGGAGTTTCTCCCATTTCACAATGAGGCATTGGAGGTGAAGTTGCAAATTCCCTACAGCTGGTAAAATCCACTGAAAACATGAAACTTCTACTCCCCAACTTTGGGGTGATTTCTCAACTACCAACCAGATCCTTCCCTGTTTATGGAGAATCGTCAAATCAACATGACCATGCACACTGTGAACTGTGTGAAGTGCCCCTTGTCTATTTTCAAAGTAGTTTAAAGCAGTATTGACTTTAGATCACTTGATATACAGACACAGTACTTGGTTAAAACAATAACACTGACCAAACATATTGCTGTTTTGAGAAAGCAATTCAACATTAGAGTTATCACTAACTTTCACCGGCTAGCTTGTTGCTAGTCTACTCGATATTTTTCACTGGTTGGCTTGATCCCTTGTTGTTGCTGTACTGCAATTTCAGTCCTAAACATTGAATTAATATTTGAAATTCACTAAAGAAGAGCAGTTCCAGTTTCCACATCAAACGTGTCATGGTGGGAAATGGGGTTTTCACAACTTGCAAATTACCATTTACCGCTGCGTTTGTGGGTAAAGTAATATTGTATTGTAAGTGGTAATTTGCAAGTTGTAATAGTGTAATTTTCTACCTTGGCCTATTCAATGGTAGAAATTGGAAAAAACATGGAAGCCAACAAGAAAGCATGCATCCCTTCTGAGGTCCCTTCTGGTTACCCACATCCCCATTAGTAATAGATATTGGTGTTTTTCTCTTAACTAAAAACTCAAGTGAAAGAGAGAAGCTGAATATTATTTCCAAATTGAAAAATATTAAGATTTTTGGCTCTCTATTTTTGGCTATATTTTGCCATCAAAAGCTACTGGCTTGTTTAAATTGATTTTGCATGTCTTTCTTTATAAAAGTCTCATAAAATGATCAAATGCACAAATAAATTTAACATTTTTTTGGAGAAACAAAATTGCGTTATTCAGACAGTAGAGGGCGCAACGACATGCATTCACAAGATACGTGTCACCATAGGAGGAAGTAACACAGCTCTAATCACAAAACTTTATGGCTTTAATGCCAGCGTTCTGCCTTTTCTTCCTACTGGACAATGACACTGCTGCTGAGTGCTACTGTACATGCACAATTCAATTTTACATCTCTTTGAGGGCATCAAAAGTTTTTGATGCCCTCACGGTCGGCATGCCATCATGTTCGGCATTCTCACAGGTGTGTATCTTTCACTGTATTCACATTTTATTGATATTTGTGTTTGTAATTTGCACTAAACATGGAACTAGTAATAACAACTGCTACCCCATAGAAAGTCATAGGCAGAAGCTTCTGGCAGCATGAAACTAGTAGTAAAAAAACATAAAAAAACAAACAAACAAAAAACAGTAAACCAATAAAAAAACAAAAACAAAATAGGAAATTTTGAAAGCACAAATATTTATTTAAAAAAAAAGTTCATTCAAAACTATGCAGTAGGATATTTTGGCAAAGTAGCAAAAACTGGCAGATAGAACCGAAAATTTCTGCTACAGTAGCAAATTCTGGCCATAAAAAAAGGCAGAACACAATGAAAAACAGATCTAAAAAGATGCTTTTGTGTAATTAAATGTACAAATAGATTCTACAAGAAATCTTTTTTTTTTTTTTACCATCTTTTTACACACTGCCGAAATCAAAAGAAAAGCGAAGTAAATGGAGGTAGTTGTTTTATGCTGAGGAACCTACAGCCTTCACGTGTTCATAATTATTAAGAAAAAGCTTGTTAAATTTTTTCATTTTTAATAAAAGGAACATTTTATTTAATTATAGCTATCATATTTTACTCCGGGCGGCACGGTGGTGCAGTGGTTAGTACTGTCGCCTCATAGCAAGAAGGTCCTGGGTTCGATCCCCGGGTCACCCAGGGTGCCTTTCTGTGTGGAGTTTGCAT
>JAQQZR010000902.1:0-12659 GCA_030068235.1 Notoglanidium macrostoma | reverse complement strand
GGGGGTTTATACGTGCCTCTCTCAGAGCTCTTCCGGATTAAACGCTGGTTCAAAAGGATGCATATCTGCTGCATATCACGTGCATCTACAATGTCTTGGTCTTTGATATAATGCTGAAATGCATTGTAGTGATCTACAGAAGTGCTGAAAGAACATGATGACGGGGACACTGACGAAGACATCCAAGTTCTTTGTGAAGATAAGACAGTTTGATTTCTTCTTTACTGCTATGCAATTTCTTTTCATCTTTTTTTTTGCTAATTATGTGAACTAAATATAATAAACCGTCTTGAATTCCATGACCCGGACAAAGATTTAAAAGTGTGATAATATGAAATTGTTGTCGGATTCCTTAAAAGCACGTTAATTAAACGAGTTAAATTCAAATCACTCCGATTCCATAAAAGATTTTGAATATTTGAACTCAACAGCCAAATAAATACGCGCCTCCCTTCAGAAGCTCCGCCCCCAAATTCCTGGACTCTCCTTGCCATGGCAACAACACTAAGAACGACACAGCACACTCATCTACCCCCCTCCTCTTCCCCCTGTCCCGTGATTGGCTGGAACACACCCCCTGTTACTGATTGGCTGGAACAGTGTTGCGTGGCTCGGTCCCAGCTACCTCCTTTGTTCCTCCGTTTACAGAAGCAGGGCTGTATATGAACACCAGATTTTTTTCCAGCGAACAGAAGGCTAGCAGACTGTGAGGAGATATGTGCTGAATTTGACAGAAAGTGTATTGGATTAGAATCGCTGACTGCACCTTTAATGGTGAATTATTAATAAACACACCCTTGAATGATCAAATTTAATTGACAGCAGCATGCATTTTGGGCCGAATATTCTGTAGCTGTCTTCATGTTCGGCTTCTTCCTATATGCAAATATAATCCTCTTTACGTTTGTTTTTTTCTTCATAAAAAAAAAGAGAAAACAACAACTTTGAAGCGATATATTCCACATGGGTTAGCTTGTGGAAACAGTTCCATGGCTGTGTTTTCAGTCCTTCAGTCCCACTGGGAAATGGAGCATTGTTTCCGATACAAGCCTGTCTTTTCTTCTCGCAAATCAAACTGCCACAGAGGGATTACAAGGCTTTTCTGCCCTATTCTTTTATTCATAGATGCACTAAATTACAAAATTAAGCAATGCCAAGACCTACAAGGGTCAGGGCTAGTTAGCAGTGAAGTGGTGTGCAGCTTCCAGTCCCATCTATACCTGTATTACCTGTTGCCTAGCAATTGTCTTGAAGAGGGCTGAATTTGTAAATTTAAATTCCTCTCAATTTATTCAGGTCAGGATTGTCTAAAATATGCCAAAAAGACCGCATAGCACCTGATACATAGAGGGTCCTACTGCTTCGTGATCTTTATATTTGATTTTAATCTCCTCTCCTCGTTATTGATCACAATCCTCTTGATAGATCAAGATCCAATCACAATTGTATTAAAAGACAAAAAAACATTACAGACATTCATCTTTAGTATAGCTGATTTATGTGCTCGCTCGATATATTACAAAAAAAACGTTGTCGGAGGACATACAGTATGATGCCATTTCAGAGACAGTGCTTGGAAACAAATGATCTAAGGTCTTGCCTCGCGGTAGCCCAAGCTTGACAAGAGTTGAGCTAATCTGGAGGCTTTGTCCATGTCGGTGTAAGATCGTGAAAGGTAATTAGCACTTGTGTATGGAACAAAAATGATAGATTAGAAGTTAAAGCGGTGCTGAGAGGGAAGTAAGGAAGAAACAATATTGACATGTTTTCCTGCTCTGTCATGCTTCGACTGCGAAATGAACAGCTGAAGAGGAGTGAATCGAGGAAGTGGGCATGTGTTTGCCAAAGGTAGCTGCATTAATGCTGAGAATGTTTTGAAGTAATTACCCATCTCGCTTTAAACGACACGACCTTTTGTCAGCACGCATCCATTAACTGTCTTTCTCTGAATAGAATGCGTAGGTATTAAACAGATTTTGTTCTCTTTCATCTCACAAAGAAATTGTATTTCTGCCCTTTTTTTTCAGGACGCAAGTGTGACGTGCAATTGTTTATGCCGCGTAGGTGTACGTTTGTTATAATGTTTTATACAGGCCCACGCCATGGTTTCAGGGTTCGATAGAAAGAAGCAGTAACAAAGCTGAGGTGGAGAAAGGATTTTTAAAACTGAGATGTTGTTAATGGATGTAATGAGATTCTTTTAGCCTTTTTTTTTATTTTTTTATCTTCACCAGTTTCATCCTGTGCGTAAACGTAATAGCGCTACTATTTTTTGTTAATGTTTGTTGATAGCATTTTATTTATTCTTGGCTAAAATTTTAAGACAATGTTAAAGCTTCAGTAGGACTACATCCTGTTTGGATGTCTCAACCTAGATACCCGATTGCACTTTTTGTACCAATAATGTCATATTTGTCCTTTGGAAAGTTTTAATAGCGTTCGTAGATAAAGACGTTTAGCCCAATGTTAAACAAACAGTACTGATAAATTTAAAAATAAGTTAGTACATGTGTGAAAATCCGATGTGGAAATCATAAGACTGATGATTTATAGTGTATGATTCTACGGTTTTCTCCCCATGTGCAAAAGCATGCAGGTAGGCGACTGGCTATGTTAAATTGCCTCTGTGTGTGTGTGTGTGTGTGTGTGTGTTTCCAGTGTAGGCACCAGATCCAGCATGACCCTGACCGTGATAATGCGGTTGAGATAAATAAACGAATGAGCGAATGGCAGAATCATTCATAACAAAACTTTGCATGACTTTGCATACACGTACAACTTTGATCAATATAATCTGGTAATGTCCACTGAACAGAGCACTACAATGGCCGTCGTTGTTGACATTAGTGCCAGAACTGCCTGAGCCAGCAGCATTTTAATTCTGCAGCCGGAGGAAATTACGTCCACTGAAAATCTACAGCTTTCCTAAAATGATAACCACTGGCCATTTTATCTTAATGTGGCAAATTGCTGTAAATCCACGTCACTCTGGATTAGGCCTAAATATACATTTACATATTAAATGAGGCCGAAATAATATAATAATGGTATAGTTTAGGCCTAAATATACATATTTATTTTTCTGGGTATGTCAACACAATTACAATTAAGTGAGTAGGGCAATTGTTTAGTCTTTCTTATCAGGCATTTGCACCTGCTCTTCTGCTATAAAAGAGAGAAAGAAAAAAAAAAGAAGAATGGATAAACTTTCTATTCATTCCAGTTCATGAAAGGCAAGGCATGTGGTGCAAACTTATTGACTTGCCTTTGTCTTTCAGTGTTGCAGACTGCAGAAGCCATCGTGCCTGCATATTGAAGTGAAGAGTCAAATCATAAAAAAAAGCACGGCTTACTACGGCTTAGGTTAAAAAATAAAAAGGAATCTGTTGATTTGTATTTTTGATTGACTGATCTGAAAGCTACCATGACCGGTAATGACTCAAATTATTAATCCAGCTTGGATTTATTCTGTTTTTTCCTCGTTCTTGAAACAATACAGTAGATAGTTTCAGAAGTTAGAATACAGTATATGATATAACAACATAGCAGTAGGTTAGATATGGTGCCTTGCATAAGTATCCACCCCCATTCCTTATATTTATAGTGATACGGCATGGAATTGAAATGGATTTAATTGTGTTTATGTCATGCATGTAAACAAAATATCCACTAATAATATAAAAGTAAAAAATAAATAAATAAGTTATAATTATGTATGCTTTTGCCTCATCGGCTGAACCTGCGTGCAATTAAGGGGTCATGTGACCTCAGTATAAATATCCCGGAAGGCTATTAGTTTGTTAGAGAACGTATATATCAATAGTTGTTTAAACAGCTATATTATTGGATATATAGGCTGTAGGATTTTATTCCAACAAAGCCAATGAAACCTGTCAGTCGTTCGGAAACCAAGAGTGAAAAAACAAAGCTAATGGAAGCGGGGTTCTCCGACTTCACTGTTCCTGCTTCACGTAAATGCTGCAACCCTTCAGAAATCACTACTGCACTACAATGATATCAGTGGGATATTCAGTATTATCCAGCTTTCACAGTGTCATTGTATTTCGTGAATAATTCATAATTTAATTCATATTGTCTAGTCAAAACCATATTTTAGCTCAATTCCTTTAGTAGATGATGGGCTGAGTTCGGAATTCTCATAATAAACCAATAATAAATTGCTCACGCTGATAACGTCAGTCATCATTACAAAGACATAAAACTGTGTCTTACAGCTTAAACCTGCATCAACATGAACAGCATTTCTCACAATGGCGCTTTTATGTATGTGCCGCATGAAGCCAGAGCATTTGGCTGTTCATCTAAAAACGGAATGAAATGTCAGCTGTAATCAGCATGTTGTGGGATTATGATAGAAATGCATTAATATGGAGAATTGTTCTCGCTGAATGTGTTTGTATGGTCAGCCAGCACTTGGACTATGTGCACCACCACACCAAAGCACTGGATTTCTTTCTGTTCTTTTTTTTTTTTTTTTTTTACTTCAATATGCATTTGGGTTTAAAATGCCTCGTCAGGGATGATATTATTGACTAACCTGTTTGGATTTCTTTTAAAGAACTGACATTATCTGTGACAAAACTGAAATGAGCTGTCTTTATTATAGCGTGCAAGACGAGTCGAATCTGATAAAAGGTTGTTGAAATGGGCACAGGGAATGCTTAAAAACACTTCCATCTCAAATGAAATTCATAAAGCAGATTTTCACAAACATTTGGGACCAGTACAGGATATTTTTTCCTCGATCGTGTGTCCGCCGTATGGTGTGTACTACCCATATTGCCTACAAGTTGCTTTCAGGCGTCTGTGTTAAGTCTGTTGCCACCAATTTTAGAAATAGTTTGCATTTATGGCTTCACTTATATAATATCCTATTTTAGAGCAAATGACCCGTAGAAAGCTGAACTTCGCAGACAGTAATCTCCTCATGAGGCCCAAACACTATTTATAAAGCTAAGCCTGAGGATGTGTCTTGAAGCTGAAAAGCTTTGGCCGTGCTCAGCTTAGATTTGATCAAATTGATCATGAAGCATGGTGTTTCATTTTCACTTCCTTAGCTCAATCAGGATACGTTTTCCCTCAAGTCAGTATCCGTTCACCCGAGTCTGGGCGACATGGTCCGCAGACACAATACTTTCTTAGCGCATGTATAAAACTGTTGATGTGTGTCATCCGTCAAATAAATATACAGTATACTTAGCCTTCAAATGTGGCACATGACCTTGCCATTTCTTTGTAAAATCACATCGGGATTTGTTTTCTTTTCGGACGAAAAAGAATGACATCTTTGCGAGTAGTTTTCTTTCAGAATTGTACGTTGTAATCCACGATATTTCATTTGAAATGACTCTTCGCTAAAATCACTGGCCTAACCATTGAATTAATTTATGCATCCTTTTTGTGAATACCACTTTGGTAATCTTTAGCAGTGACCTTGATTGCAACTGCTTTATTTTAATTATTGCTCGTAGTTAAAGCTCTTGGCATCAGGGAGGTACCCAGGTGTTGTCAAAGGATGTAATTAACAGAAAAGCATTTATACATATCTTCAGCTCTGACTTTAACACTATGATTAAATATAAATATAGCTTAGAGGCTTCATGGATCTGAGGTGATACAAAACCCTACATTGTTGAACTTTTGCGGTCCGTATTTCCAGGAGCTGTGTGCAGGCTGTTTCCTGGTTTGTTAAGTTCAGACAATGAGTGAACTATTGCTTGTTAACTGCTGCCCTGAACATGTAATATACATTTAGACTCTGGTAATAGTTTCATTTTAAATGTTCACTTTGCTTCTAGTGCCTGGAAATGTGACTCAATGTATAGTTGAGAAGCTATACAGTGCAAACCCTACGTTTAAAGTGGCCGGGTTACCCTTCCCAGAATCCTCTGTGCCTTGGAGCGAGTCAACATTTTCGATGCCGTCGACATTCGGTACTGATTTACGAACAAATCAGTACAGATTCCAAAGAAAAAAAAAATCCCATCTTTCAGCTATTGACTGTAATGAAGCAGCGTCGGAGCCTGTAATGTGTTTTATGTTTTTGAACGGCTGCAAAATTCGGTTCGCGCAAGCTAAATAAAATTTCCGTTGCATCTATGTTATACCTTTACTGCTCCTCTTTTTTTTATTTCTGCATAATAATGAAAAAAAAAAAAAAAAAAAAAAAAAAAAATATATATATATATATATATATATATGTATATCACATTGAATTACATATGTAAACTGATCTGTTTTGAGTTGCTTATGTTAAGTAGTAAAACATATACTCACATTGTTTTTTTTTTTTGGATTTTAAAAGAAAGCTATAAAAAATTTGGAAGAAATCAACATGAAGCAGTTCAATTTTTGGACTGTGAACTTCGTTCAAAATTGCGACCTACAAACACAAACTACTTCATTTTAATCTGTCGGAACTGAATTTGGAGTTAGCTCTTGTTAAGTGTGACTTAGATGAGGAAAAAGTTGGAGATGGGCTTCAAAGGGATCACTAACAGTGAATTCGTGCAGGTTTTGCCGCACAGCGAGCCAGCAGGTAGCGGTCACGTGCTTTCAAAACAAAAACAACGGATTGGATTGTGGGAAGGTTTGAGCCGGCCCCTTTGATGAAAAGTCAAACCTTTCATGAACTGACCTTTCTTAAAACTTCCTGTGAAAGAATAGATATGAAACTTGAAGCTAGTTTAGATGTATGTCCAGAATTTGATTACAATAGATGTTGCTTCTGGCAGGCTAATTTTAGTTCGGAGGCAGCCAAAGGCTTCCCAACAACAACAACTTTGCTTGGGCCACTCCAGCCACTAGTCACAGTCTGTTTATTTCCCATGCCCCCTATTTATGACCTCAGCCCTGGGATGATGGCCTTACTTCTGTGGTTGCTGATTGAGACTTTAACTAGACTTGAAAGTGAATTATACCACTGAAATATACTTAGTATTCTTAATAGCTTGTTTTAAGTTGTGAATGAAGCCACACGTAGCAGGAACAGACTGTGCCGCTCTGCCAAGCAAGTCTAAAGAGGATTACAGTTAATTTAAGGGATGTTCCTATTTATCTATGTCATATCTGTGGGTGGATTGACTCAATATTTACATACTAATATTGAGACGATGGAAAAGAATACCGCAGCAGCAATGACTCCTATACGCTTTAATAAATGAGAAGGGCAACACCATAAGAAAGGTGATTTGTTTTTGGTTATTTTGTATTCATTTGTTCAGCATTTTTGCTTAGTTGTACTAAGCTGCCTTTGTCACGGCATTATAAGGTATGTCCCATAGGGCAGAAACACTGAAGTAAGCATTAATAATAATAGGTATATATTTTATAACACATATAAACATTTTACAAGAACGACATATGGATGTAAATCTTTAGTAGGCAGAGATTAATTCCTGCCATTCATTTAGTTCAGATTTACAGCTCATAGCTCTCTGAGCTTTTTGGGAAAGCTACTGTAGATAGTAATGTGTTGTCATTAATGTCCATTTTAAGCTTGGCTTAGTTCTGTGACATTTCAACATGGTGCAACCCAAAGCTTAATTTGAATGGCTGAATAGTTTTTATTTATTTATTTATTTTTTTAAACTTTCAAAGGTGACTTACCATGGTCTATATCCTTCACCCACTATTAAAATGAAATTATTTCTCCCATTAAAAATAAGCATCTTAAAATGTTTCATATCCACCCATTGCCCAAACAAGAGCTAATTTGCATTTTTGTTTGTCAATTTCTTAAAATCTCTCTTTAAATGCTTTGAGGTGGGTAATACAGTAGTTCAGCGTAAGAGAATATGGAGTTCCAAGTTGTCATTAACATCATCATAATGTGCCTTTGTATGTTATTAAAGCGTTCTTATTAGGGACATGCAGATAGTCCTCAGGGGCAGATGCTCAGATGAAAGAAGACCATCTGCGCTGTCATACAGTGGAATATTGTCTGTACATTGGTAGTGCTACAGTATGGTGTATGCAAATTCAGTCAAAACAATTAGATGTAAGAGTTGAACAGAGTAGACTACTCTTGAATACGATACTCTAAAATACTACAGAATTTGAGAAGAAGAAGTGCAGACTTCCACTTTCCTCAACTGGACAATCTCTGCTTCAGTGCCTCGCATATCATTAGTGTATCTTCATGCCACATCTTTACCACCATTTTACATTCCAATAAAACCGAAGCGGAACTAAAAGCCTTGGTATAATTCCTTCCACTTGAGGAATTCCTTCACAGGCCTGGTCAATTGCCCAGCCCAGACTATCAGCCCCAACCCCAGGAGAAGACAATATTACCAGCTTCAGGCTCTTGAGTGCTTCAATACTCCACGAATCACCAACCTCAGGAACATGCTGGAAAGAATACTGAAGCACCAGACCCCCAACCTCGAAGTCCAGCTAAAAAAAACTTATTTAACCCAAAAGTAATGATTCCTGAGCAGGTGGCCTGGCTCAATTAGCTTCCAGAATATGAACTTTAGTGGACAGTACCAAACATCTGTAACCTCTGCGGGAGCCAAATAGGAAAACTCTTGCTGAGCAAAGAAATCTGTGAAGTTAGCAGAATTTATTCTAGTCTGTGGTGAGCACTTTGAACTCATCTATGAATAACCCTACTTTGCGTGTAATACGTCCTCATAGAGACGACCATCAAATGAATGGGAGAAGAATGTCAGAAGAATGTCTGAGTGCATCCGTTACATGTCTGAGAGAGACTGAAGGGGCGTTGACCAAACCACATGGCATTACAAAATATTTGAAGTGACTAGAAGGGACAATAAAGTGGTTTTCCAGTTCTCAAATGTACATCAGCCGACTGAATTTCAGTTTGGTGAACATACTTCCCATTTCAGTTTATCAGGCGCTGACTGATCCGGGGGTATTAACCCTAGACAGTCACTTGATTAAGACTCCTGTAATCAATTCATGGATAAAAGTCTCCTTTCTTTTGAATGAAGAATAATCCAACAGATGTTGGTGAGAAAAGCCTGATAAATTCCTGTTTTAGAGTATTATATTCTTCAATTGTTTTTGTCTATGTGGAAGATAAGGGATAGATAAGGGATTGAGGCAATGTATTGGTGCAGCATGGGCCTGTATAGAGGAAATGCACATTGGCCTTGCTAAACACTTTGGAGTAGTCTGAGAAGAATGGGGGGATTTTAGGGATTATAGAGAGATGCTTGATCAAGAATTGGGACATTGTGCATACCAGAAAGCTCATTTATCAACATTTTGTAGAAAAGGTCCTAAATTCTGTCTTACGAATAAAGTTTAGAAAATGCATAAGTACAAAAAATTGGTACGGTCGTACGCACACCAGCGTTGATAAATCCCACACGTTCTAAACCACCATGCTCGTGCACGTTTGGGGTATTTGCATTCAGACACGCCCACAATTAACCATATATGGGAATAAAAAAAATTATTTTTTCCTTGCTGGAATAATGGCAAAGAGAGCAAAGAAAAGAAACTAGGATTAGGGTTAGAAAATTGCTGTCGCGTGTTTAGTTTCTCGCTCCAACATAGATCATGGCATAAATCTATCAATATGAGTTTTGGGAAGCGGCGCCTACGCAGCAGCCACTCTGCTCTCTCAGCAAACAGAGCAACGCTGCAGAACGCATGGTTTACTAAATCTTCCAGTGATGCAACACGAGCCATGTTACATTTATAGCTTTTGTAACATCAGATATCTTTTGGAGGTTTTGACACCAATTAGGCTGTTTCTAACTAGGCAAAATTACTCACCGAGTAATTATTCATCAAATTAAATACAGAACATCTGTGGACTTTGGGAACTTTGTGAACTGAGATTGTTTAATGCATGATGTGACACTCACAATGCTTTCTATTTGCAGTTCCCCTGTTCTGCCACTAGATGCTGTGCGTAGATTTACACGCATTCCTAAGTACAAGTACAATTTCATAAATTTCACAGGAATTCTCGTACACACCCATCACACACACACACACACACACACACACACATGTGTGCGTACACGCTGTTGATAAATTAAGGCCCAGGAGACCATCTTCTTATCAGACCACGAGATTTTCATTTCTGGCATTTAGCAGATGGCCTTATTCAGCAGTCTAAACCTACAAACATGCTTTGTGGTCTGTATTAAAAACACATCCTAGTTCACTATATCAGCGAATAAGAGTACCATCAGTCTAAAACTGCTTTTAAGCATTTTTTAAATAGCTGTACTGTTTAAGAGGACCCAGTACTGAGCTTTGTGGGGCACAGTGCAGATGTGGATCCCCTTCATGTCACCTGATATGATCGTCATCCCAGGTAAGAAGCAAACCATTGCCATGCTGTGCCATGAACTCCAAGACTCATGGGATTGACCAGGTTACTAAATGGTTACTAAAAGGTTGAGGATGTTGATGATCTAGTGCAAAAAACTTCTCCGTAATGGCCACAAGAGCAGTCTTAGTGAAAAATATAGCTTTACAAAAAAACATATCTTCAAAGAAAAATGATAACAGAGATATCTTAGGCCTACATGCCTTTTCAAACATATATATATATATATATATATATTTTAGTTTCCCAACCAAATGCAAATATTTGTGATAGTTATATTTTTGGCTGTTTTGATGGGTATTATATCCCTGGCCAGGTAAAATGTCATGACATCACTAAAGTCTTTCCAATGCTTACTTGTTTTCTCATACCTCCTTCAAACACCTTTGTTAGTGTTGTCTGCTTTAGCCCTGCTTCCGCTGCGGAGTCGTAGCTCTAGCCAAAAGCCCTCGTTATCAGGCATTTGGCATTCACTTCGGGGTGATTTCTTTTGAAATGGTTAAACAGGTTTGCTGTGTTGGCTCCAGATGTGCAAATCTTGTCTTTGCATACAGTATTTTGAAAACAATCATTGTTTGCACAGTGTCCATTGTTCAAACCAGTTCCATATAATTGGCATTGGATTTTTTAGGCACGTGTTGCTGCGCTGTTCTAAACTAAATGAGACAGAAACGTAAGCTAAGGAATTGCCTAGTCTTGGCTGTTATCGGCTTGTTTGTGTGCCCGTCAGGGAGAATGAGAGCTGGACTGGTGAATAACATTGCGTATGGGTCATAAAACAGTGAGCAGCTGCTCGGAGTGTATAAGTGCTTTTGCTAATGCGGAGGAGGAGCACTATGCTCGGCTCCTTTCTAATGTCTCTCTTCGCAGATTCTGCTGGTACTGCTGGTGTCTGTGGTCTGAGACGCCTCATGGCCATGCTGATGCTCACGATCTGTGGCTCTGGGGCTTCACAGCATGGCATTCACAGTGCTGATGCTCTGTGGCCTTGTGATTGTGAGATATGTGGGTGGTGTCATAACACTGGGCTTTAAAAGGACACGAGCAACAAAATGTGGCAATCTTTTTTCCCCCTTAGTGTTTTTGTGTTTTTTGTCTTTTTGTGAGTGTGTGGACCTGATATATGAGAGTGCTATGTAAGTAAAATGTAATGTTATTAGCACTAGTACTAGCCAATAGCCAGTTTGAAGAAAACTATAAGCATGTTTCATTAACGCATGACAGTTACCTGGACTTCTGACAGGTTCTGACAGTAATTCAAGATGAAATATGTCTTTTATGCTTAAATTCACTCAACAAAAAAACCCCATGGAATGCCATTCGAAGCCAATACTGATTACGTAAATATGACACTATTAATGAATTATATAGTCCCTATTAAAGTGTACAGAAAAGGTGAAGGACATCAGAGGATAACATCCATAACATTGTCACTGCTTAGCCAAAGGATTATTTTTTTGATGGTTTGAGAACCAAATTTTGGTTCATAATTCATACTTATTATTTAGCACAGATGAAGCAATAGATTGTGAATGTAGGTACTTCTAAGTACACTACAGGCACCTGAAGGCTCTAATACACGCTTGTAAAGGGACGGGTACGGGAGGGGCGTTCAGGTGGCTACAGATCTTTAAATTCTGAACAACACTCCTTTTACTTCAAGGGAGCTGTAAACATGGCAGGTGAGTGCTCGGGTGTCTTATCTTTTAAACTGTGGAGTGTTCCCTTTAAGGGAGAACAAGTGGAATTAACTAAAACGAGGGCTTTATGCTGTTAGGCAAGTCAAAATAGCAAATTAACAGCAATATCCTGCACACATTTCAATTTTATGGCCACTATTTAGTACCAATTGCTGGATCATGCAATACTTTATCAGTTGCTGAATAACAGGGATGGAAGCTATATTGTTCAATTAAAACAGATTTGTGAGTTGTGAGAGTTTTTTTCTCGCATCTCATGTTTCATCTCCTATCAATTTATTTGGCATTAAACAATGCAAGGTTATTAACTTGTAAGAGGCATATAGAGTATATTTGGCAGGTACGGTGCATTTAAGGATTTATTTCATTGTCACAATGATAAATGAAAAACACAACATGAATTATGTATTATAGCAATGACAGTCCTGCAATGAAGGTGGCACGATGGTGCGGTGGTTGGCACTGTCGCCTCACAGCAAGAAGGTCCTGGGTTCGATCCCCGGGTCACCCAGGGTGCCTTTCTGAGTGGAGTTTGCATGTGTGGGGTTCCTCCGGGTGCTCCGGTTTCCTCCCACAGTCCAAAAACATGCAGATTAGGTCAACTGGCTACTCTAAATTGCCCA